>JAXIVD010000620.1:92171-109745 GCA_036785275.1 Cancer borealis | reverse complement strand
GGAGGAGGAGGAAGAGGAGGAGGAGGAGGAGGAGGGAGGAAGCATAGGTTAGAGAAGAAAAGAAATGTGACTAAAGGAATGAGTAAGGAGAGAGAGAGTGAGAGAGAGAGAGAGAGATGAGAGAGATGAGGAGAAGAGAGAGAGAGAGAGAGAGAGGAGAGAAGAGAGAGAGAGAGAGAGAGAGATGGTGGTGGATGTTTCAGCATGTCTCTCAAATGACAGATTATGTAAAACAGTCACACAACACACACACACACACACACACACACACACACACACACGTACCCACAATCTCTTCAACCAATCATAACAACTCCCTATTTTTTTGTTTACATTGAAAAGAACCGACACACACACACACACACACACACACACACACACACACACACACACACACACACACACACACACACACACCTAATATTCAAAGATCAAATAATTACTTCTGTTTTTTTTTTTTTTTTATTTCCTTATCATCCTAATCTTCCTTTTATAATTAACTACAAATCTTACTTAGGTATATTATTTTCCTTGCAATATTTTCTTCTTGATGACAATATTTTCCTTGTGATCAATAATTTTCCTTCATTTGCATCAATTTCCTATCAATAACATCGATCACCTTGCCTAATTAGACAATATTTTCCTTGTGATCAATAATTTTCCTTCATTTGCATCAATTTCCTATCAATAACATCGATCACCTTGCCTAATTACCGTTACATCAAGACTAATTACTGTTATGTCATTACCATCGTTTAATTAGGTGCTAAAAAGGCATCATCCTTATCATTAGTAGTAATAGTAGTAGTAGTAGTAGTAGTAGTAGTAGTAGTAGTAGTAGTAGTAGTAGTAGTTGAGGTTGTTACACTATCAATCAATCCTCAACACACACACACACACACACACACACACACACGTCAATTAGTTAGTACACTGTGATTTATGTACTTTAACCAAACATAGATGAAAAATATAGGTGGTTTATTTATTTATTATTTATTTATACCTATCTTTGTTTTGGACTCGAGTGAAGAAAGAAAAAATTATTACCAGGTTTTAATTTATACGAGAATTTCGATTTGATTTTTTTGGGGTTACAGCGAACTTAATTTTACGTAAACTTGCACAATATAACTAACTAACTAATTATGTATGAGGAAAGCACTCTTCTATCCTGTATATATATTTGTAGTATTATATATCTAACTGAATACATACAAAATACATCAACTTGAAACTGTTATGCAAGGTTAGAAATGTATTTATGTATCATTTGAGTAATTTTATGCATAACTAAACCACTACGTATAAATCACTTCTTGTCTGTATATATTTGTAGTATATTGGATTCAACACACACACTCCTACCTCATTTTAACGGACAAAAGGTTAGAATATATCAATCATCCGTAGTTACTGACACTAAGTTTGTAGTATTACCGCTAATATCAACAATTACATTACCAAAGAAAGAAGAATAATATCGTTCCGTACACTTCAACAAACACACTATCCAATCTGACACTGTAAACTACCTGTGTTGGTCGTAAGGTGTCGGTAAGGTGTCGGTAAGATAAGGTTAGGTAAGGTAAGGTAAGGTAAGGTTAGGTAAGGTAAGGTAAGGTAAGGTAAGGTAAGGTAAGGTTAAGTAAGGTAAGGTTAGGTTAGGTTAGGTAAGGTTAGGTAAGGTAAGGTTAAGTAAGGTAAGGTAAGGTTAAGTAAGGTAAGGTAAGGTAAGGTTAGGTAAGGTAAGGTAAGGTAAGGTAAGGTTAGATTAGGTAAGGTAAGGCAAGGTAAGGTAAGGTAAGGTAAGGTAAGGTTAAGTAAGGTAAGGTAAGGTAAGGTAAGGTAAGGTAAGGTAAGGTTAGATTAGGTAAGGTAAGGCAAGGTAAGGTAAGGTAAGGTAAGGTAAGGCAAGGTAAGGTAAGGTAAGGTAAGGTAAGGTAAGGCAAGGTAAGGTAAGGTAAGGTAAGGTAAGGTAAGGTAAGGTAAGGTAAGGTAAGGCAAGGTAAGGTAAGGTAAGGTAAGGTAAGGTAAGGTAAGGTAAGGTAAGGCAAGGCAAGGTAAGGTAAGGTAAGGCAAGGTAAGGTAAGGTAAGGTAAGGTAAGGTAAGGCAAGGTAAGGTAAGGTAAGGTAAGGTAAGGTAAGGCAAGGTAAGGTAAGGTAAGGCAAGGCAAGGCAAGGTAAGGTAAGGTAAGGTAAGGTAAGGTAAGGCAAGGTAAGGTAAGGTAAGGTAAGGTAAGGTAAGGTAAGGTAAGGTAAGGTAAGGCAAGGTAAGGTAAGGTAAGGTAAGGTAAGGTAAGGTAAGGTTAGGTAAGGTAAGGTAAGGTAAGGTAAGGTAAGGTAAGGTAAGGTAAGGTAAGGTAAGGTAAGGTAAGGTAAGGTAAGGCAAGGTAAGGTAAGGTAAGGTAAGGCAAGGTAAGGTAAGGTAAGGTAAGGTAAGGTAAGGCAAGGTAAGGTAAGGTAAGGTAAGGTAAGGTAAGGTAAGGCAAGGTAAGGTAAGGTAAGGCAAGGCAAGGTAAGGTAAGGTAAGGTAAGGTAAGGTAAGGTAAGGTAAGGTAAGGCAAGGTAAGGTAAGGTAAGGTAAGGTAAGGTAAGGTTAGGTTAGGTTAGGTAAGGTAAGGTAAGGTTAGGTAAGGTAAGGTTAGGTAAGGTAAGGTAAGGTAAGGTAAGGTAAGGTAAGGTAAGGTTAGGTAAGGTAAGGTTAGGCAAGGTAAGGTAAGGTAAGGTAAGGTAAGGTAAGGTAAGGTAAGGCAAGGTAAGGTAAGGTAAGGCAAGGCAAGGCAAGGTAAGGTAAGGTAAGGTAAGGTAAGGTAAGGTAAGGTAAGGTAAGGCAAGGTAAGGTAAGGTAAGGTAAGGTAAGGTAAGGTAAGGTTAGGTTAGGTTAGGTAAGGTAAGGTAAGGTTAGGTAAGGTAAGGTTAGGTAAGGTAAGGTAAGGTAAGGTAAGGTAAGGTAAGGTAAGGTTAGGTAAGGTAAGGTTAGGTAAGGTAAGGTAAGGTAAGGTAAGGTAAGGTAAGGTAAGGTAAGGTAAGGTAAGGGTGAAGAAGCTGGTACTCTTGGCACATTAGGTCATCGTGGAGGAGCTCAAGGAGTAAGAGGTAGAGGAGGAGGAGGAGGAGGAGGAGGAGGAGGAGGAGGAGGAGGAGGAGGAGGAGAAGGAGAAGGAGAAGGAGGAGGAGGAGGAGGAGGAGAGGAGGAGAGGAAGAGGAGGGCTGTACTGCATCTTAGAGGAGCTGCACAGACACCATAGAAGTGCTGTCTCCTCCCCTACCTACCTCTCCCTCGACCAAGTTTGTTAAAGATGACGTAACAAATCTAGTAAAATAACCTTATATATGCATCCAAAAGTCTCCTAATTAGTTAACTTTTAAAAATATTACGATACATATATACATACATACATATTTACAGTTCTCTTATTCCCCTCTCTCTCTCTCTCTCTCTCTCTCTCTCTCTCTCTCTCTCTCTCTCTCTCTCTCTCTCTCTCTCTCTCTCTCTCTCTCTCTCTCTCTCTCGTGTTAACTCTTGTCCTTCTTAAATGATTTGGCTTTTTCTCTCTTCTTGCTCTATCATTTAAAGGTACGGATTATAGGGTGGTGTGTGTGTGTGTGTGTATGTGTGTGTGTGTGTGTGTGTGTGTGTGTGTGTGTGTGTGTGTGTGTGTGTGTGGGTTTATTATTATTAGTGTTTAAAGGAAAGTAGGAAGGAAGGAAGGAAGGTGGGTAAGGAAGAGAGGAAGGACACACACACACACACACACGCTTAACAAACATCATCATCTAAGCTTCCACCACACACACCACATCCTCAAGTCATCCACATCACTAATACTAACCACACACACACACACACACACACACACACACACACACACACACCATGGCTCGGAAATGCACCTAACCTAACATAGTGAAGAAGTATTAGGAATTAGATCAGACACACGATAAGACAAGGCAAAGCAAGGTGAAGGGTGAGGTTATGAAGGGTGGAGGGTGAGGTGGAGGAGGATAAGATGGAGGAGGAGGAGGTTATGGAGGGTGAGGTGAGGTTAGGTTAGGTTAGGTTAGGTTAGGGTTGGGTTAGGTTAGGTTATAAAATGTTAACTACTACTCCTATACTAAATAATTAAGTCAATATTATGAGAGTTATCTGTGTATAAGACATTAGTATGTATTATATTAACTAAGTATTATGTTAACTAGTCATTATGTATTGTTAAGTATACATGATCATAATTACTAGTGTTATGGGTAATTAGGTAGTAATAAGGTGCTCTTTTAAGTTAATAAGTGATGTAAGATGGTTTTAATTAATACTTATAACTCTATATTCAATTACAAACTCAGTCAATTAGTCTTGGTTTATATATACAGTAAGTTTAGTAATATATTAATTTATGTTTTGCTTTCAATATCTGTTTTGTTTTGAATGTCTATTAAATGTATGTTAAGAGAGGCGAAAGTGCTGTCTAGTTACTGTCAGGATAGAAGTTATTATTTATCTTTAGTTACTGTCCATAGAGAAGTGCTGTCTAATAGCTGTCAATATGAGGAGTGCTGTCTAGTTACTGTCAATAGGAATGCTTGTCTGGTTACTGTCAAAAGAAGTTCTGTCTACTAACTGAGCTGTATACAAGGTTATCTATCTATCTATTTATTTTACTAACTGTATATCTATCTGTCTAACTAACTGTATCTAACTAACCAATTTTCTATTTATTTCACTAACTGTATATTTATTTATCTAACTAACTGTATATATATATCTATCTATCTTTATATATATGTATCTAATTGACAGTCTATCTATCTATCTATCTAACTGAGTGAGTATTAACGCTTCTTACAAACTACAAAATATAAGTTCAATCTAAGTAATAATAATCTACTGAAAATCTCTTAATATTTCTCATAGTTATGTAATTAATATCACTTTGGAAAATATAACGTCTTTTTTTTCTATTAATGTTAGTTTCAAAAAATCAAAAATTCTGAAACATCTGATTTTTTTTTCTCAATGTTATAATTCCTCTAAAAATACATTGGTAGTGGTGGTAATGCAGTTTATATTTTCTGTATCTGATCATTATCTTGCAATTTTAATTAAGCTGTATTTAAAACCAAGTATCTTTAGAGTAATTATAATATTGAAGAAAAAAAACTATTCTTATATTATTATTTATTTACGTATTAAAGAAATAATTAAGAAAACACAATAATTCGTGATTAATTATAAATATATGTTAACAAATTATGAGAGGAGAAGAAACAGAGGAGAAGAAATGAACTTGGAAATTAATGCAAGTTAGAAATTAGTTATATACATTTTTACGTGAGATGGTGACAGTGAAACAAGGGAAGATGATGATGATGATGATGATGATGATGATGATGATGATGATAATAGTTTCCATTTAAGATTAAAATTGTAATGTAAATGTCAAGGAACACAATTTTTTTTTTATATCGCTTTCTTTCATATCAAACTAGTTATATATTTTTTTACGATACGATACACGAATAAAATAATAATAATAATAATAACAATAACATAAAATAACAAAATAATAATAATAATAATAATCAAACTGTCATACAATTTTTTTTTAAACAAACACACAAAAACACACACACACACACGTATATATAAACACAAAAACAATAACAACAACAATAATAACAATAATAAGAAATAATACAATTGACAAGTAAATAAATAAATGAAGGAAGTAAAAAAAATTAACGGAAGGAAGGAAGTAAGGAAGAAAGGCAGTAAATAAGAAAATGAAAGAAGGAAATTAGGAAGTGAAAGAATTAGTGAAGTGAAGTAAGGAAGGAAGGCAGCTGTCATCACCCCTCCCACCGCCCCCCCCCGGCACACCTACATCTCCTCACCCCCACACACCCCCACCATACTCACCATTATGCTCTGTGAATATATTAGCTCCAGCCGTCCTAATCTCCCTTCCAGAGCGATATTTAGCCTTGGTAGAGCGCGTAATGGTACCAGAAGTAATATGCCTTTCTTTACCCTGTTGCCCTCCCATTTCTCCTGCCTCTCGCACTCTCCTTCCCTTAGCGGCACTGGGATAACATGGTGGCACCCTTATTTAGTGTGTCACATCCCGGCATCACCGTGAGCCGCCTAGGGGTCACGTGCGGCCCTTAAATGTGTGGGTGAAAGGTGTCCTCATCAGGCAGGGAAGGGCCGTAACGCGTCCATCTTGGAGGCTCAACACAGACTGAGGCGCTAACAGATGGCGCCAATGAGGTTATAACGCTTGAACATCGCCTTGCGTACACTTTATAACAGAATGAACTATGGGTTTTGGTATGTGTTTATTTAGTTTAATGTGTGATAGTTAAATATAGTGGGTTTTGTATTGGTTATTGTGTTGTTTTGTATAATTTTACCTCGGTTAAGTGTTGTATAGATGAGATGGGGTGTGTCTGATTGTTCTGTTTTTACTTATAATGTAATAAAATCTACTTATATTATCTTATAAACGTTGTATTATATCTATCATAAGCTTTACGTATTAGTTTCTCAAGTAGTTACAATACACTGAACTGACCTTACCAAACTACGTATCACGCATCAAATACTCGTGTTAGGCATTGAATTAAACGTTTCTTTGATAGTGTTGTTATGGGGGAAGCTAAACTAAACTAACTATATTTGTGCAATGGTTCAGTGAATAATTAAAACTTACACCCATACGTTTTACACACTAACAATTACTTTTAATATATTCAACGATTTTTTCCATTTTAGTAGATGATCATAATTTAATGTTTTTTCTGAGTATATGGGAAAAAAATTGCAATGCGTCACCTATGTCCTATACATTAAAACTATACTTAGCTATACATTCATTCCTAATAGTAATTAATTTCCGTATATTTTGTTTCTTATTCTAAAGTAATATTTATCGTAATATGATGGCTTATAGAGTTATAGTGTCTAGGGGAATATATGTACAACGAGTCACAAATTACTTAAAACTTTCACCCATACATTATACCCACTAATAACTACCTTTTATATATATTAAAAATTGTTAAGAGTTATTTTTATTATAATTCAACGTGTATTAGTGTGTGTGGGAAGATATAGAGTCAAAGAGAACCGTCAACCAAGTCATCACAACCTCTACACCTCCGCGCCGCAGCCATGGCCGTCGGAAAGAACAAGGGACTCAACAAATCAGGCAAAAAGGGGTCCAAGAAGAAGGTGTAAGTCACTCTAACATCACAGTAAATAATGTTAAATGCATATCCTATAAACTAAACCCATAAAACGTTCAACATACCTCATGATTTGCCAGATAATGGGTGATCGGTGAGGACGTGGTTGTGTAGGGTGAAGATTGGTAGGATTGGTATATTGTTTCTTTTTTTTCCTTGCAGGATTGACCCCTTCACCCGTAAGGATTGGTATGATGTGAAGTCCCCAGCACTCTTCTTCAACAGGAATGTCGGAAAGACCCTAGTGAACCGTACACAAGGAACCAGTAAGTGTACATATGTGTGTGTTGTGTTTGGTTAGGGTACGTACATACATACATACATACACATACATGAGGTTGGAAATGGTGATGTTATAGGTATATTTACATAACTACTGCTTGGATGATAACAATATAAACATGATTTGGTATATAATAAATAGGTGGTGTTGGTGTAATGGTTAGCACGCTCGCCTCACTACCTATACGTTCTGCTATCGAATCCCAGATCAGGTGTAAACAATGTGTGTGTTTATAAACCATGTAACCCCTGCTGACCTAACACTACAATAGATACAGGAATAAGGCCAGTGTGTGTGTGACCTTGTAATACCAGTAGGAACAGAAGGCTGGAAATCCGGTTAATATTTAGTTCATTAACCACTCGATATCTGGTTACCTTTATAGTGGAAATCTAACCTCACATACTTGTTCAGATCACCTCAAATAGTTATGCCGCTGAATTACAGGGAGAATACGATTTTTTCTTTCTTTCTAGGTGGTTAGGTTTGGTTAAGGAAACGAATATTTACCGGAAATCGTTCTATACCATCAGTACAACCTATCTATAAACTATAAATCACAACAAACTCACACCCACAACCTCATTTCTCCTACTCTTATAAATATATGTCTGATCATCCTCTCCTCACATCCTTAAACCACTATTCTCACACCCTCTTCCCCCCCCAGAGATCGCGTCCGAGGGTTTGAAGGGCCGTGTGTTCGAGGTGTCCCTGGCTGACCTCCAGAACGAGACTGATGCTGAGAGGAGCTTTCGTAAGTTCCGTCTGATCGCCGAGGAGGTACAGGGCAAGAACGTGCTGTGTAACTTTCACGGGTTCAACCTCACTACCGACAAGCTGCGTTCCATGGTCAAGAAATGGCAGGTGAGGGAAGGAGAGAGAGAGAGAGATGGTATGAAAGAAAGATAGATGAATGGTTAGTTAGATAGAGAAAAAGAAGGATAGGTGTTCGAATTTAAAGATAGATGTTGAAGATTGATAGATATTGAAAAAGGTAGAGAGAGAGAAAGCAAGCCAGTCACAACAAACAAACAAATCTAACCCCCCCTTAGACCTGCATCGAAGCCAACGCCGACGTCAAGACCACCGACGGCTACATCCTGCGTGTGTTCTGCATTGGCTTCACTGAGAAGGTGTCCAGCCAGACCCGCAAGACTGCCTACGCCCAGCACACACAGGTCAAGAACATCCGCAAGAAGATGGTTGACATTATCACCCGGGCCGTGGCGAGCAGTGAGCTTAAGGAAGTGGTGAATAAGCTCATCCCAGACTCCATGGCTGATGATATCCGTAAGGCGTGTAACCTCATCTACCCGCTCAAGGAAGTGCACATCCGCAAGGTGAGCGTTGGGGTGGATTTTATTTGATTATTCGTGTTTTGTCCTCGTTAGTCTTTCTTTATTACAGTTTAATTTGATTTTTTTAGTCTTGGCTTATTCCTGTTTTGTCATTATTACTTTGTTGTAAAATTGTCATCATTCCTTCAGTCCTACATCATCATCATTATCCCCATTATTACCATCACCACCTCTAAATTACCCTCATCATTACAACCTCCCCTCCCCCCCAGGTGAAGGTACTGAAGAAGCCTCGTTTTGACCTGGGCAAGCTGCTTGAGATGCACGGTGAGAGTGGCAAGTCCACCACCGCCACAGGGGAGGACGTCGGGTCAAAGGTGGATCGCCCAGACAACTATGAACCACCTGTACAGACTAAGGTCTAAATAAAACTATGCGATTGTGTACCTTTGTGTTTGTTTTGTTGTTCCTTGTTCAATGTTTGGCTCTGTTTGGGGTTATGTTGACACCACATGACATTATTTTTAAGGAAACTTGTCCTATTTCTTGTCATCTATCTTTTTTCTATACTGATCTTCCTTTTTTCAATAGTCATCAATCTATCTATCTTTCATATTATCCCTCCTTACCCGTACCCTCTAGATGTAAGGTGTTGGGTGTGTCTGTGGTGCAGTGTTCCGAACGTGACCTGAAGGGTGTGAGTTGGATCCAGTTTCTTTGTGAGTGGAGTAGCATTTGTTAGCCTTAGCAGAACTATGGTTTATAAATGCCTGGTTCAAAGCGGTTATTTAATCTGGAAAGTTAGACTAAGCCGATGACGTGTGTTTCATTAACCACAAAATGACAAGTTGGAATCATCAGTTTATTGGTATTACAAAATTCTGATTGCCCCGAGAGATCAGATATGTCTGGAAACTTTCTTAATTTGTACGAGCGACACGACTTTACTGTATCGGTTATAAAGTTATGAAATATTGATTAGATTACGCTAGCTATGGTTTCAGTGGAGTATTATACAAATCATTAAATTTACGAACGGAAGATAATTGACGGGTTATCTGCAATTTATACATTTTTAACCTAACCATAAATATAAATAATCATACACATTAAGGTTTGGTTAGTACTTAATATTTCACTAAATCACAAAGATACACACATTTTTCACCACTACAATTTTTACCCATGTATATACTTTCTACATCAAATTACAAAGGGCAATATCTATCTAATACCAGCTACATACATACATACTCGCATTTCTTCAGCCATACCTCCCTTATATTTATACAGTACCACACACATCACCCTTACACAATATACAAAATAATCTATACACACAAACACACACATACATACACTATCACAACACACACACACACAACCACCTCTTCCCCTACTACTACTACTATAACTGCTAAGCTAGATTACCCAGAGCGTCCTGTGCCTGCCTCAAGTTAGCCAGCAATGCATCCACCTCTGCTGTGTTCATCTCCAGCACAGTGTCGTCCTCCCGGCCTTGGGGTGAGGCTGTGTGGAGGCGGAGGCTGAGGAGAGGCTGCTTCAGGTCAAGGACGGAGCTGCTAGACACTGCAACCTGGAGGGAGGAGGATTAATGAAGAAGGAGAAGAGAGGATTAATAAAGAAAGACAAGAGAGGATTGGTAAATAATGTTAAGGATGAGGAAGGAAAGAAAGAGAGAAATGGGAGAGTTGATGAAGATGAAAGTAGGAAAAAGGATTGATAGAGAGAGAGAGAGAGAGAGAGAGACAAAATAACTCACCCTAACATTCCAATCAAAATCTATGAGTCTCCTGGTGGACATTAGGGCTTCTCTCAACATGGCTTCACGTATGTGTTCCTTCCTTGCAATGACGGCTTCACACACACAGGCGACTCCCTCCGGGCTTAGCGGGGACAGCACCTTACTGGCCTGAGAGAGAGAGAGAAAGAGTAAATTAATCAACATACAAACTCATTCATTATATAATATTAAACTATATAACCCCTTCCTTTGATGAATGTTTATAAAGGTAAAGTGTGTGCACAAGATATAGCTGTGTGTGTCTATCTAATTAAATAACTAATATATGTTAAATAAAAGTAAACTGAATTGCAGGTATCAATACATTTCAACAATAATAATAATAATTTAGTATCCTTTAAAAATCCCATTAATCACCTCTATAAATATATCCTTAAATAAATCCTACACCCTTTAAAAGAATCCTTAAATAAATCCAACACCCCATGAAATAAATTCTTAAATAAATCCTTCATCCCTCTATAATCATCTCTAAAAATAAATCCTTCAATCCTACATCCCCTTTCTAATCACCTGTTCTTGTGTAATCCTTTGTGCAGTCAGGTCGCGTGCCAAGGCCTCCACCTCCTTCCCCGCCGCCCAGAACTTATCCAGTGGACACGCCTGGAAGGGTTGGTGGGCGACTGGAACACCGCCACACAGCCCGTCAACAACATGGTGAACAAACTGGAAGGAGAACATGAACAATTTGTAGCACAGAGAAAATCCTGACAGAATGACATACTTCTAAATTAATCTAACCTTACCTAACCTTAACTTATATTGACAAATAACAGACTTTTTTAAACCAAACTAAACTTGATTTTGCGAAGAGATCTCACAGAAAACATTGAATATTTCACTAAGAATTTGCGAAGGAAATGTAATTAAGAAAACTTTCTCAGAATGCATCAGGTAATGCAAAAATATAACCCTGAATTCTCTAAAGCATTCTGGTGAAGATGTACAATAATACCAAATGAAATAATAATAATGACTAACAATTCCACTACATAATACGAGGTTGTCAAATAATTAAGTCAACCACCTGTAATTAATACTTTGCCAGGTAAGCCCAGACCAATGATATAATTAATGAAATAGATATTTGAAGGTCACAAAACATTAATTAAATACAAGCAGGTAAGGAAAATGTATAAATTACTAAATAAATAATAATAAAACAAAGATAAATGACACCACACATAAAACACTAATATTTCTTAACCTACGAATTTAATTATCCGTTTACTCTATTTAATCCCCTCCCTGACACGTAATAATATATAATTAATGGTTTAAATGTTATAATGCACCTTATTAAGCAAGGGTTGAGGTATATAAGTAAGGTTGGTTGACCCGCCCCCCGCCATCACAACGTAAACAACTTTGACAAGATACTCACGTGCTACACAGATGCTCATTTGACTAAAAAAAAAACAACTAAATAAACACAATTCATAACATATAAATTCTGAAAAATACGTAGAAGATAAGAGAATGAAAGAAAAGTGACTCAGAATAATTAAATGTGATAAAAACTAAGTATACAGAATGCCGTTAAAAGGTGAAATTCCCGCCATTTTTCAACTTTTTATTTTTCGCTATTATAGATTTGTCTTGAGGAAAATTTGTCACCTGTACTATCAAAACCAAGACTAAAATTACTGCTATAATTACCTGTGAACTTTCCCGCGTTGGTCAGACTGCAACTATCATATCTACCTCTGAAAAAACACCTTACAACAAAACATTTTCTATCATTATTATTATTTTGAGTAAGTTTCCCTTAACAATAGTGATTCAAAGTGCATTTTCTAATAACCAATTCATTTATACATAATTATTCACATAGTATGTTATTATTTTTTTCATTATAGGACAAGGAAGTTGATTCAAAGTGTAATAATGACAGTATGAAAATTATTGAACTTATTACAGTATCAATTTTCTTGCTGTACAAATAAATAAATGAAGTTAGAGATAGTGGAACCAGAACAGAAACATTTAGAGATATCTTTAAAAACATAACTAACAGCCTCTCTCTCTCTCTCTCTTTCTTCAATAAAACAACACAATTCATCACATTCATAATTTTAATAATAATAATAATAATAATAATAATAATAAAACACATACACTTTTATTCTTTCACCTTACATCAAAAAATACTTCCTTTCCTTAAGTTCCTCATGAAGCTTAATACAAAAATATAATAATACTAACTAATGTCTTTCATGAATTCTTTGTAAAAAATATAGAAGAGTAAACTAAATACTAATCTCTAGGTTTCTTATATCCTAATTATGATTGTGTGCGTGATTAACTAATAATGGAAATAGTAATAGTAGTAGTAGTAGTAGTAGTAGTAGTAGTAATAATAATAGTAGTAGTAGTAGTAGTAGTAGTAACAGTAGAAATAGTCGTAATAATACTATTCAACTATATACAAATGGAGGCACATAATTGGTTACAACAGACTCCTTCAACAGCCAATCACAGGCAAGACATGACACATTATGAGAATCAATGAATATATATAAGAACATTAAATAAAATGTTGATGGCACTCCACAAAGTATGACTAAAAACAGTGCCATTATAGAACACCAATGATTATCTAACTAACATACATACACACACACATACATACATACACCGGCACTGAAACCCATGCACCTTACCTTACATACACATAAACGTACATACATACACATAACCATACATACATTACTTAAGTATTAAATGCATTTCATGTATGTACGTATAGACTACTAAAACCTACACATACACATACATGCCCACACACACACACACACACACGCACACGCCACATAAACATACACACTAAAGGTAATAAAATGATGCTGGGGAGAGAAAAAAAAAAAAAATAATAATAATAATAATAATATAAAAAAAAAAAGTAGAATCAAGTATTAAAACCTACTCCTTACAGCCTTTGGGGTCTATTACTTGGCCTGAGGGGAGTGGAGGCTAAAGGAGGAGCCTCAAAGAAGGAGGTCGAGGAGGAGGTGGTGCTGTTATTCTCCTTATCTCCTACATACATCCTTGAAGTCTCCCCCAGCTTGGAGGACGAGGATAAGGAGCTGCATGCTGTCTTGGAGAGCTTGTCCTCGAGGCGGCGGACAGTCTTGCGCTGACGCTCGGCCTCTTGACGTAACTTGTGAACCTCCTGAAGAAGGGGTGAAGGTGGGGTGAGGTTAGGTGAGGTGAGGTGAGGTGAGGTTAGGTGTTTGTGTGTCTCTGTTTGACTGACTAACTGACTGGCTGACTGACTGGCTGACTGACTGACTGACTAACTGACTGGCTGACTGACTGACTGACTGACTGACTGACTGACTGACTGTTTATTTATCTATGTATTTAACTCTCTCTCTATATCTATCAATCTCTCTTTATTCATTTTTCTGTCTACCTCTCTGTGTCTACTTATTCATCTACTTTTCAACTGTCTACCTATCTAAACCCTCATTTATCTACTAATTAATCTACCTGTCTATCTATCCTTTCTATCATTCTATCTAGTTCATTTACACATCCATCTCTTATCTATCTACACATCCATCTATAATCTAATCTAATCTCTCTCTTATCATCTAAACATCTAATCTATTCTATCTATCCCTTACTAACACCCTCTCTCTCTCCCTCTCTCTCTCTCCTCCTGGTTACCTCTTTGAGTGAGTTGTTATCAGTTTTGAGTTGCCTGACGTGGTGTATTTTCTGCTTGTGGTTCTGGTGTCCTAGTAGTGTAGCGTAACGCTGGCTTAGCTTGTCCACCTCGTTCTTGGCGGCACTACTCTGTTCCAGTAAGCCGTTCTTCTCCACCTCGTAAGCGTCCAACTGAGCCTGGTAGGAGGATGGTAGGAGGAAGATGTGGGAATTAATATATAAGAAAGAAGACAAACAAACAAAATAAATAAATAAACAAATAAATAAAACAAGATGCAAGTCAAAATAAACAACATTAACCATCAACAAACAAACAAATAAATAAATAAATAAATAAATAAATACATAATAAAGTTTGTAACATCAATCTAACATACTCTGAAGGGCTCCACCATATTCTGGAGGTAGAGACACTTTGACTTCCACTCCTCCAAATCCTTCCTGAGGGCGGCTGTGTCTTCCTTCTCGGTCTCCAACCTGTCAACAGAAAGGGCGTGGGTGTGGGTGTGGGCGTGGGTGGTGGTGGTGAATCAATGTCTTTCAAATCTCTCTTTCTCTCTCTTATTTAATCTTATATTCCATCATCTTCCTTCCTACCTCCTCCTCCTCCTCCTCCTTCCTTCCCTCCTCCTCCTCCTCTTACCTTTCCATAGTTTGTCTCGTTGCTGTGAGTTCTTCATTGAGTTTAGTGATGGTTAGCTGGTCTTCCTTCCTCTCCTCGGCAACCTGGAGGGAAGGGAAGGGAAGGGAAGGGAAGGGAAGGGAAGGGAAGGGAAAGAAGGAAGAATTAGTATACATAAAATAATGACAAAAATAATTATCTATCAAAAACACATAATTAACCAACAAATCTTTCACCATTACCATCATCATCATCATTATTATTATCATCATCACCATCATTATATTACTTAAAACACCTATATATATATCAACATTTCAAACCACTACCACCACCACCACCACCACCATTACCTTGCTTAGTGCCTGCAGCTTGAGATCCTTGGTGTTGAGTGTGTGTGTGAGTGTGTTAAGGTGCGTTGTCTTGTCCTGAAGTGCTGTGGTGAGAGTCTCTACCTCCTGACGTAGCGTGTTGGCTGTGGTCTGTAGTGCTGTGGTGGTCTCGTGGTGCTGTGTCTCTAGTTCTGTGGTTTTATCTAGTAGTGAAGTCTGTGGAGAGAGAGAGAGAGAGATAGATGGATAGATGGATAGATAGATATTCCTGTTGTTAATTTTCTCTTTCTATCTTTCTTTCTCTCCTTCCTCTCTTGGCTTGATCCATTTCCTCTATCTATCTTTTTTTTCTCTCCTATCTCCCACAAATTCTTTCCTCCTCTTCTCCTTCCCTCAAACTGTCCACTAAATTATCCTTCCTTCTCTCCTTTCCTCCTTAAGTCCCTCTCTCCCTTCCTTCCTTCCTCTCCTATCATTCTTAAATCCCTCCCTCCCTTCCTTCCTTCCTTCCTCTCCTATCCTCATCAACTCTATTCCTCCCTTCCTCTTCTATCTTTACTAACCCTCTCTCTCTCTCTCTCTCCCTCCCTCTCCTCCTTTACCTCCAGATTCTTGAGTTGATCCTTGTAGCCGCCACAGTCAGCCTCCAGCTCCTCCACTCGGGCACGCAGCTGCTCCACACGTCCTGTCTGTTCCCTCTCCTTCTCCTCCACCTCACTCAGCTGTTCCTCCACGCGAGACAACTCCTCCTTCCCACTCACAATCTGGAGGAGTAGATGGAGGAGTGGATTAAGGTTATTATTATTATTATTGAAAGGAAATGATGGATTGAAAATGAATTATACATGATATTGAAAGAGAATTGTGTAAAAATAAGAATAATAGATTTGAAAAGGATGAAATAACCAAAGGAAAAAATAATAATAATAATGACGACGATAGAATTCTGGCATGTTAAAAAAAAAAAAAAATAAATAAATAAATAATAATAATAATAATAATAAAAAAAAAAAAAATTGAAGATGATACAGAATAATAATAATAATAATAATGATAAAACTTCATAAAACAAAGAGGAAAAAAAAACAAAAAAAAACAAGACATACAAATAAATAAATAAATAAATAAATAAATAAAAAAAACACCACCACCACCACCACCACCTACCTTAGCCTTCTCCTCCTCCACCTGCTCCTCGGCCTCCTTCAAGTGATTCTCGAGGTCAGCAATCCTTGAGCGGAGAGAGACACGTTCCTCCTCCATCTCCCTTTCAGCGGAGGAGACATGGAGGCGGAGGGAAGAGATAGTTTCCTCCATGTTATCTCTCAGGGAGGTAAGATTCTGTTTCTCCTCCCTCAGCGTTTCAATACAGTGTTGCATTTCCTCTACAGCATCACATTTCTTCCTCATGTCAATCTGTGTGGAGGAGGAGGAGGAGGAGGTGAGGAGGGAGGGAGGGAGGGAGGGAGGGAGGGAGGGAGGGAGGGAGGGAGGGAGGGAGGGAGGGAGGGAGGGAGGGAGGGAGGGAGGGAGGGAAGGAAGGAGGGAAGGAGGGAAGGAGAGAAGGAGAGGTAGGTAAGGAAGGATGTGAGGGAAGGAAGGAGACTAGAGGTAAGAGGAAAGAAGGAAGGAGAGAAGGAGAGAAGGAGAGAAAGAGAGGAGAAAAAAGAGAGGAGAGAAGGAGGGATGAGAGGAGGGAGGGAAGGAGAGAGAAATAATAGGATTTTTAGAGGAGAGAGAAGAATGAGTGAAAAAATATAAAACAACTGAGATATTAATGAAAAAAACAATCACAAAAGAGAGAGATAGAGAGAGGGAGAGAAAAAGAGAGATAGAGAGGAGGGAAAAAGAGAGAAAGAGATAGAGATAAAGAGAGAGAGTCATCCCACCAGCCCACCTTAAGCTGTGTAATCTGAGTCTTGAATCCTTCCGTTGCTGTCTGTGTTGTGTTGAGTTCCGTCCGTGCCGCCGCCGCTGCAACCCTGGCCTCCTCCAGCCTCTCCTCAAGGTCACGGTTCTCTGCCTCCTCACAAGCTGCACACACACACGCACACATGAACGTACACATAAGAGGTGGGTACATGTATATATTATTAGATTTACATACATAAACACAAATAGATGATTATATGTATGTAATGATAGATTTTCACACACACACACACATCATAAATACACACACACACGCACACACACCTAGCGCATCCTCCAGATTGGTATACTTCATCACCAGGTCCTTGAGGTGTGCGTCTGCGGCCACCTTCTCCTCGAGGCAGCGCTCCATCTCC
>JAXIVD010000620.1:60096-81971 GCA_036785275.1 Cancer borealis | reverse complement strand
GTTCGTTATGTCTCGTGTTCGCTCTGTTCGCTTGTTCACCTTTATATTACCTGGGGATTTATTGTATTACGCACACACGTACATACATACATACATGCATACATACACCGACGTAACTGTTTTTATGATGAAGACGTTTAGGACTATTGATACCACACTGTGCATCCCATCCCTCGGTGCTTCAATCCCTTCACTCCCTCATTGTCCTGTCATTGTATAGATTCCAATCATCAATAAACTACCATTACGATGCTATCTAATCCTTGCATTGCTTAGCGAATCACAACACAATGACGAGTTATAAAAGTACTGGACGCGAAGAAAAGGAATGAAAATGTTTGAGGTAAGTGAGGATGTGAGATAAAAGGATTAGGAGAAGAAGGGAACAAGATGCTGTGAGATGATTAAATAGAGGGAAGATGTGAAGCAAAGGAAGTATGACATAAGGTACTGGATGCTGTGAGTTTATAGAGACAGCATGGCAGGGTGAAGATCAGACAGGGGAAGGCAGGCAAGGAGGGAGGGAGGGTTGGAGAGGTAATAAAAAGGGAGGATTGTATGGAGGGAGGGTACAGGGATGGGTATGAAGATGGTATGTTAAGGGTACGGGTAAGATAATGTATGTTCTTTTCATGTATGCAATCCCTGACCTGCATTACAAAACAGAGATATGGTGATAACAATTCTTTTTTTCTCTCTCTCTCTCTCTCTCTCTCTTTCTCTCTCTCTCTCTCTCTCTCTCTCTCTCTCTCTCTCTCTCTCTCTCTCTCTCTCTCTCTCTCTCTCTCTCTCTCTCTCTCTTTCTTTTGCTCTTTCTCTTTTGCTCTCTCTATCTCTCTCTTTAATTCCTTCCCGTAGGTGCTGGTGGAGGTGGTTGCAGCGTTCAGCCAAAGAATCGGTAGCAACCTAAATCTGGGTTTCCATGCTGGCGCACAGTCAAACAAGAAACACAAGGTAAGATTGATAGATAGAGATAAAAAGAAGGAGAAGAAGAAGATGATGATAATATTAGTGATGGTGATGTAATAATATATAAATAAACATTGAAGAGAAACGTAAGGTAGGAATGATAAAGAGAAAGATAAAAAGAAGGAGAAGGAAAATAAAAAGATGATAATGTGCATGGTGGTGATGAAAAATTGAATAAATAAACACTGAAAGGGGCAAGACCAGAGTGCAGGAGGACAAGGTGACAGGATGACCTAAAAATGTATTATTTACTATTATCATTATTATTATCATTAATATTATCATCTTTAGTGAAGGAAGAAAATTTTAATTGAAACCCACCTTGAATAGTAAGGAAAGTCAAGATGCATGAACACTATTATTATTATTATTATTATTTTTTTTTTTTTTTTTTTTTTTTTTTTTTTTTTTTTTTTAATTATTATTTTCTTTTTTCAGGAAGTGATGGTATGACCGGGGGAGTATGGCTTCCGGACGCCTGACGGTTGCCTACACGTGGTAACCTATGAGACGCATCCTACCAGGGGCTACAGAGTCCTAGGCAGCAACAAGAAGGAGTGCGGCCATGACAGTAAGTCCGGAATAGACTATGTGATATTTTAAGAAAGTTTGGAAATATGTAAGTGTTTCTATGACTTCCGAACTTGATTGGGATTGTGTGATTAGGTTGTGTTTTTGTGGGTCATAGGATTAGAGGTGTACAAGAGAACATGCCTCAAGATTAAATTGAAGCTACTTTAGTACTTACTGTATAAGATTACTAACGAGCTATCTTTCAATTAGGTGACTTTGATGTAACTCTTCCACCAAAAGGAACCACGAGAAGGCCGTTTACCACCACCACCACTACCAGAGCACCACCACCCATTACTACACGTAGAACAACCACTACTACAACCAGACGACCAACTACCACCAGACGACCACCAACCACCACCACGCCTTACACTTTCACAACAATCCGACCTATAGTTAACAATGCCATTACAAAGGTATGCATGAATATGAAAATGATAATGATCCCTTATATCTATTTACGTACAGAATATATGTAAATAAAAAGGTATTAGGAGTCAATTTTACGACTTAATGATCATTAGATTGTTAGATTTTAATCGAGATATGGATTTATTCTTCTAAACACGGATTTTTTTTTTGTATATAACAATCATGATAACATTGATCACTGCAAA
Organism: Cancer borealis; assembly: GCA_036785275.1. Taxonomy (NCBI): domain Eukaryota; kingdom Metazoa; phylum Arthropoda; class Malacostraca; order Decapoda; family Cancridae; genus Cancer; species Cancer borealis. The sequence continues at coordinate 79,809 of JAXIVD010000620.1, read as the reverse complement.
AACAATACAATTATAATCTTTCTCTCCACCAGCATCTGTGAAGAAGCAGAGGCGCCCCAAGGCAAGCAGCTGCAGGCAGGCCCAACCTTCATTGAGGAGGAGGACGAAGCGACTAAACCCAAGCCCAACTACACCTTTGGCTACACCACGCCTACACACGGACACACAGAGTCGGGCCTCCCAGACGGCTCCAAGAAGGGAGAGTATTACTGGGACGGACCTGATGGTTACCGACGCATTGTGACGTACGAGTAAGTTTTCCTACCTTCACCTTCCCTTTCCCCCTTCCCCCTTTTTCCCCCTTCCCCCCTCCTGGTCATGGCTGGACAGGAGTATGACACAGCAGAAGCACATTCATGAGACCTTGGTGTTGTGTCTTATTATTTACAGTGTGTTAAGTATCCTTTCACCTCACCTTCCTCCGGCCACACATAATTGTTTCCTTGTTATAATGATATACTACAATGTTATTATTTTGTGGTTGAATTTTCTATGTTAATTGTAAAATTTGGACATTCTAGCTATACATACAAGCAACATATACATAAATTAAATTACAAATGCACCTTACAGTATCATGCACCAACAGTATTGTTAAAACATGGTTTACTCGATATCAATCTTGTTGTACACTTAATCATTATATTTATTATTCAATTTGCATTCTTATTTATCACTGATGAATGTTTTGTTATACACAGAGCCAATGAGAGAGGATTTTTCCCAAGGATGCGAACAATTAGGATTCCTACAACAACTACCACCACCACCACCACCCCTTCGCCCACACCTCCACCCAACGCTGGGCCCGTTGTGGGCAAGGATCTGCTAGGTGACCTGCCACCGCCAGCAGGAGGATGTCCTTACTACTTCTACTACAATACCAAGTAAGGAGACAGAAAGTTTAGACTGACAACCCAACTTACTACACCTAAACACTTAAACACTGACTACAAGGGCCTTAAATCACAATGCAAAGAAAACTATAAAACGTTAAGCTGGACGCACCCAAGCTTATAATAGTTACCCAACCACACTTCCTTGCTAGTAACCTCTGCTTCTCCTTCCCCGAGGATGAACTACCACTGGGAGCGATGTTTAGAGAACCACACCAAGATCGGGGAGTACGGGGCTCCTTGCCTCCGATGGCTACGTGCACAAGACAGCATACGTGGCTGACATCAAGCTTCCACCCACGCTTCACCAAGACACCACTCACTCCTAGCCAAGAAAACGTGGTGGCAGAGTACACCGAAGGGGCTTTCATCATACCCAAGGTGAGAATAACAGTGGATATCACCCTTGCGGTACGCCATGAAATTACAATACACCTTTTTTATGCAATAACGAGTATACTAATAGCTAAACCGTCTTGAATATAACACTGTAAATATCTATTGAGATTACAAAATGTTATAACTACATTACTACGTCAATGATTAGTATGTTATTAACTGAAATACATTTTTACACAGCCTGATGAGGAGCGAATAGACACAGAGAAGCGTATCCTGGCCTGGCTGGCTGATAACATGAACAGAATAGAGGAGCCGCTGAGGTGAACCGTCACTACCAGGACCTCACGCACCTCTTCCTTCGCTTCCTCCACCTCCTCCTCCTCCTCCTCCTCCATTACAATATCCCATTCTACGTCACATCATAACGCCCATCCTCCCTCCCTCCTGTAGTGTTAGCGCAGTATAATGACTGTTATTCCTTTTTTATCTTTCTTTCTATATATATGATAGTTTATCGTGATCATACAACAAAGTGTACTCGTAGGAAGATTTGCTGTTGTTAAATGCTTAAGTTTGGGGTTCAATGTTGTGTTTTAGTGCAATGTGAAAAAACACTTATTACAGAGTTGTGTTTATATTATTTGCTGTAATTATTATTATTCTCTCTCTCTCTCTCTCTCTCTCTCTCTCTCTCTCTCTCTCTCTCTCTCTCTCTCTCTCTCTCTCTCTCTCTCTCTCTCTCTCTCTCTCTCTCTCTCTCTCTCTCTCTCTCTCTCTCTCTCTCTCTCTCTCTCTCTCTCTCTCTCTCTCTCTCTCTCTCTCTCTCTCTCCTCTCTCTCTCTCTCTCTCTCTCTCTCTCTCTCTCTCTCTCTCTCTCTCTCTCTCTCTCTCTCTCTCGCTCTCTCGCTCTCTCTCTTTCTCTCTCTCTTCCTCTCTCTTTATCTCTCTATCTATCTATCTCTGTATGTGTATACTCTATAAATAAAATGTGTTTGAAAAAGGAGAAAATTGTTCCTATAACAATTATGTAACTTTATATATTTCATAATGTCTTTGGAAATCATACATAAGCGACAGTGAAAAATTACTATAGTCTACTACATACATACTGCATATTCTTTGAACGCAAATCAATGAAGAAAACGTATCTTTTTCCTAGAATTTAGCCGTTACTAAACTAAATACTATGTATCCATAGGCAGGCAAGGGATACAGAGGGAGACGATCGAGATGTTTGATATTCTCTGAAGGATGCCTAATACAGTTTACGAGGGTGCAAAGAGACACAATTGATGGAAATAAATATGTTCTGATAAACCCTAACCAGCAAAATATAATCCAAATTCATGAGCTGAGTGAAGATAATGTCAAGATGCATTGTCAGTGAGTAAATTAACTTATACAACAGTGACTCAGCCTTCACTGAACATCCCTGAGAGTTAGCTGCTCATTTCCTACCATCATGCTCAGTCAGGTATACTATAACAGGTGTATTTCTATTTACCTGGATAGGATAATAAACTGTTAAGGACATATACAAAGGTAACCATTATTGAGGTACTACATGTGTACCGAGGGTCCGTGTTAAGAAGAAAAAACGAGAATGGTAAAATAATGGTTAACTTTAATGATGAATAAACAAAATAAAGTACTCGCTATATCCGTGGTGGTGCTCTTACAAATGCTTATCCACCCTTAGCGACACAAACATAAACATATACCTTAATACAAATATTCCTATTCTATCCTACCTAACTATACGTGAGGGAACTGATGGAAAACGACCAAAATACACTCACGCCACAAATATTGTTTGAGAGTCACTGGGTCCTTCTGGCCGTCGTCCTTGTTTGAGAGGCAACTCCACATGCAGCCTTCGTCAAACCACAACCGAAAGACAGTCTTTTGCTGGTCCTCTCGGCAGCTGTATCCGGGAGGACAATTTACTGTTAGATATTAATAACAATGTTTTTTCAAGTGTGGCAAGGCTTTTAGGAACACTGAAGGCTTACCTGTCTGGAGCGGGGTCACGGAACACTAGTGACTGTCCTTTTTTTTTTTTTTTTTTTTTTTTTTTTTTTTTTTTTTTTTTTTTTTTTTGCCAACAGCCATGGCATTGGCTATTAGGCCATATAAATTAAATTTTGAACTTTTTTTTTTTTTTTTTTTGTATTATTTTATTTTATTTATATTTTATTTGTTTATCAATTTATTTATTTTTTATTTATTTATTTTCTTTTTTTCCCTTTAATTTATTTACATGTTTGTTTGTTTGTTTGTTTGTTTACTTGATTTATTTATTTATTTTTATTTTTATTTTTTTATTTTATCCATTTTATATTTGTACATAGAAAAAAACTGAAATAAAAATATATTCATACAATTCCAGTCACGCATCATGCATACACATTCATACTTGGGAGCCTGAACCTAAGGCAAAAACTAAAGTCATTAGTCAGGGAAAGTAGGGGACAAAAATGATACATACATATAATGGGGGAGGATACGTACGAATACGTATTTACAATAAATTTGGGGATAGGTGCATAACATCCACGCTAGACACATAATCATTCATTCAAAACATATTTATAATAAAAGAAGGTGCAGTATATACAAAGTGTCATCAATAAAAAAGAAAAACATTGGAATATACAAGTAAGTCATAACTCTTTGATTAAGTTGGTCTCGGCCAGGAAAATCATCAGGTTATCGACCACATCCGGATGCTGGTCACCCAGAAGGGTGGTCTGCGTCATCGGAAGGCGGCGGGCCTCACAGCAAGCTGCGAGGGACCGTCGCGCCTCCCGATAACGCCCACAGTGAAGCAGGATGTGGTCGATAGAGAGGGTAGTGTGACAGGTGATGCATTGGGGTGGGAAGGCGTGGGCGATGTAGGGGAGCATGTGGGTGGGTAGGGTGCAGCCCATCCTGAGGCGTCCGAGGACTACCTCCTGACGCCTTGTGGGGCGGTTGGAGGAAGCCCACTCGCCTAGGATGGGTTTTATTGTGGTAAGATGGAGGTTGTCCCAGTGACTTTGCCACAGGAGGTAAACTGATGATTTTGCAGCCGAGAGACATGACTGCAGATCGCGACGGAGGTTCCACGCTCCCTCGAGCTCTGCAGCGGACCTAGCCAGCATGTCAGCCTGCTCATTCCCGTAAATACGCGAATGACCAGGCACCCAAAACAAAGAGAAAGACTTACGGCGTGAATTTAACTTATTAATGATGTTCTCTCTCTCTCTCTCTCTCTCTCTCTCTCTCTCTCTCTCTCTCTCTCTCTCTCTCTCTCTCTCTCTCTCTCTCTTATTTAACAGAATACATACATATATATATATATTAATACATACATACATATATATATATATTAATACATACATACATACATATATATATATATTAATACATACATACATACATACATATTAATACATACATACATACATACATATATATATATATATATATATATATATATATATATATATATATATATATATATATATATATATATATATATATATATATATATATATATATATATATATATATATATATATATATATATATATATATATATATATATATATGTACCGAAGGTCCGTGTTGAAGAGAAAACAATAATGGTAAAATAATGGTTAACTTTAATGATGAATAAATAAATAAAGTACTCGCTATATCCGTGGTGGTGCTCTTACAAATGCTTATCCACCCTTAGCGACACAAACATAAACATATACCTTAACACAAATATTCCTATTCTATCCTACCTAACTATACGTGAGGGAACTGATGGAAAACGACCAAAATACACTCACGCCACAAATATTGTTTGAGAGTCACTGGGTCCTTCTGGCCGTCGTCCTTGTTTGAGAGGCAACTCCACATGCAGCCTTCGTCAAACACCAACCGAAAGACAGTCTTTTGCTGGTCCTCTCGGCAGCTGTATCCGGGAGGACAATTTACCGTTAGATATTAATAACAATGTTTTTCAAGTGTGGCAAGGCTTTTAGGAACACTGAAGGCTTACCTGTCTGGAGCGGGGTCACGGAACACTAGTGACTGACCTCCCGCCCAGACCGATATATATATCCTCAGTTCCAGTGACGTCACGCGTTTTTCCCATCATCCTCTTTCGCTAGTAGCACCTACTCTAACCATAACAAGGTATCTTAACGAGCATCGAGAATACGAGGATTTACCGGTGATTCCGCAAAGGAATCACCGTAATGATAGTTGGCCCGTTGTACTCGGTACACGGCTTTCCTCTTTAAAAAAAATAAATCCTCGTATTCTCACACTCGTAAGAACATGAGTTTATATATTATCAACATAAGTCGGGACCGGTCTTCTTCTTCTTCTTCTTCTTCTTCTTTCTTCTTGTCTCTATGCAAGACTTCCGAGTCAGACGTGACTCGACCTCCTGGTCGGAATAGGTGAAGCCAACTCCCACCAGTCCTGGCAAACTGAGCAGGGTGGTGATCCTCAGCGGGGCTTCACCAAGCCTTCGTCCTTGGGGGGGTAACATCCAGGTCCTTTCCCTGGGGCAGAGTCCAGAGCCCCCAGGATTGCGGTGATCACTGCTTCAGCTGCGGGACCAGTGTTTCAGCTCGGCATCTCCTTAGCTGCAAAAAAGTTTTAGAGGCAGTAACCTTTCCTTAGAACACTCAGGGGTCTATTAATCTCTCTCCTCAGCACTCCTCTACGTATCTTCTCACAGGCCTCCGTTGTCGGGCTGTGCGTGGCTCTTCCATATCATCCTCACCATCCTCGGAAGGCAACACGATCTCGCTCATGTCGATTATATACCCCTCCTCCCCTACAAAACGTTTTAATTTGTCTGGTGCCCGGAGGATTGTGTCGCCACTGAAAGTGTTTTCCAGCTCGTATGACACTCCTCCCTGCTTCACTTCCTTCACTTTATAGGGGCCAATCCACTTTATCCCTAGTTTGCGTTCGATGGAAGAGCTAATTTGTTCTTTCTTTACCCACACTAGATCACCCACACTTACTGTTTGTTCTTTTCTACCGAGATTAGCTCGCGCCAACCACTTCCGGCTGTTGTCACGGGATGTTTGCTTCACTACCTCCAGGGCGACACCAATGTCTATCTCATCGTCCACCTGTGGTAGAGTTATCCCTATAACTCTCGGAGCGTGGCGATTGAACATTAAGTAGTGTGGTTGTTCTCCTGTGGTCTCGTGTACCGCCGCGTTGAGTATTTGTTGGCACTGGGTGATATAGTCGGGCCACTTAATTGGTTGACCCTTACTCAAGCACGCTAACACGGACTTAAGGGTTCTATGTAAACGTTCGGTGATGGAGTTTCCTTGAGGATGGTAGGGAGTGGAGTAGACTTGGTGAATTCCGTGGGCTTTACAGAAGTCCGCCAGGAGGTGAGAACGGAACTCGCAAGCATTATCAGCCAGGAGCGTTTTTGGCCTTCCATAGTCCCCCACGTATGATCTAATACCCCTAACTACCTCTTCAGCCTGCCTCGAACGTAATTTTAACAATTTTACAAACCTTGAAAAATGATCTACTATGGTTAATACATATCGATGACCTCCTCGAGCAGGAGTCATTTCAGTTATATCTACACTGATTCTATCCAAAGGCTGGTTTACAGGAGGCAATTCTCGCCACTGCCTTTGTAAAGTTGAGGCTGACTTAGTTTGCTGACAAGTTAGGCATTCTCTTACAAATTTCTTCACATCTGCCTTTAAATTTGGCCAATAAAAATATTCTTCCGCCTTTAATATTGATTTGAGTTGACCTAAATGTCCTGATTCTTTTTCATGAATAATAGTAAGGGCTTTCTTTTTCATCACCGTGGGCACCACCAACAAATAGAGCAAGGTGTTATCTCTTTTCTGTTTAGAATAATAAAGGACTCCATCTTCTACAATAAACTGATTTAAGATTACTGGAGGATATTTATGTCGTGGTACTTGTCTTCCTTCTAAATATTCTTTCATTTCTCGCCAACGGGGTTCATCTACTTGGGCTTGTATGAACTCATCTTTGGTCATCCCTAGGAACGTATCTTGCCCTACCATTCTAACTACCTTAACTGGACGGCTTAGTTGATCAGCCACCACGTTCTTAGATCCGGCTTTATATTCCATTTTATACTGAAACTCCCTCATCTCTAATATCCACCTATTCATCCTGGGCGATTTGGTTCTTTGCCTGAACACAGAAATGAGGGGTTGATGATCGGTGCGGATCAGGACGCGCACTCCCCACAAATAATGGTGAAAGTTCCGGCAGGCTAACACTACAGCTAACGCTTCCCTGTCGGTTGTGGAATATCTTATTTCGGCCGGTCTTAATTTCTTTGAAAAGAATCCTATCACTCGTGGTTCTTTCCCATCATATTGCATCAGCACTGCTCCTACACGAGTAGCACTAGCATCGGTTTCTAATATAAACTCCCGATTCATTACTGCTTTAGAAAGGATTGGTGCCGCGTGACGGCACTGGACCCCAGGACTAGTAAGTGAGTCGCGACCTTCGGGTCGCTGAACACCCTTCCCCTCCCCTCCGTATCTGCGTGGATACGGCTTAACTAAATTTAACAGGTGGTATTTTTTTTTTAGTTCTTGAATTTTTTTTTGCTTTAACTTTTGATTAGTGTGATTAAGATTCAATTCACGGGTTAGATTTGAAAGAGGAAGAAGAGTTTTTTTTTCTTAAGGTCGTATGGGTCCTTCCCCCCTCCAATTAAATTTTAATTATGAATTCTCAGATAGACTTGTTAGGCGACTCGTGGTTTCCCCAGGAGGAAGTAACCGAAGTGGGTGAACAAGCGCTTGATGGAGCAATAAAACCAGAGCGTTCAGAAGTCGGTCATCACGATCAGAGGAAAATGGAGTCGTTAGAAAGGGAAGTGGATAATTTAAGGTCTTGTGTTGAGGATTTAATAGGTGAACTGCGCCGCAGGGAATCTGCACCCCCCCTTGAAAGACCAGTTAAAACCTTTTTGAAGCCACGTGATATCCCTATTCTGGAGTTACGTCAGTTGAATGGTGTAGACGGCGCGGGACGACTCACTGTTTTCTTGTCACAGGTAGAAAGTTGTTCTCAGTTAACAGACGAACGACAACAAATAGTTCGGATGCGAGTAGATTCACCCCTTTCACCATTTATTCAGAATATCCTTAATAAAGAAGTTATGTCGTGGGAGAACTTTAAGAAGCACCTAACTACTGAACTCACCGACCAAAGTGAAGACCGTATCTTTGATTCCTTGAACGATTTAAAATATACGTATGACGAAGACCCAATAGAATTTGTAACCAACCTAAAATGTAAACTTGCGTTGTTAGAAGTACAGACAAAGTCGGGAGAGGTGCCTAACACTGAACAGCTCATTAAAAACAAACTACTGAAGGGCATGCCTAAAGAAAGTAGAGATAGGCTAGAGTTGTACTTGGACCAGAATGTAACCCTTAAAAAGTTTGAGCAAATTGGATAATGAGAGAATAGTGGTGCTAGCACAACAAAGGGATAACGTGCGAACAATTGAACCAGCTTTACCATCCCAAGGTGCCATAGCACGTAACCCTCCGAGAACACCAACAGGGAGGGGCAATTTAGAAAGAGTCGAGGAGACTTAGACAATGGGATAGGAGAGAAAAATATTGTCCTTATTGTCGAGCTAATAGTCATTCTATAGCAGAATGTCGTAAACAACCTCGCCCAGGCTCCTGCTATGATTGCCTGCGTATGAATTGTCGAAGAGGACACCCAGGTTGTCCCGGGAGAATTAATATGACTCGAGGGAGAATAGCGTGACAATCACCGGTCATTAACCTGGACGTTAACCACCATGTGCTCGAAGTAATGTTAGATACAGGTAGTGATGTATCTCTACTTAAGCTTAGCGCAGCGGAAGAATTAGGGCTGGAAATAAAACGTAGTTCAAGAATTTCCCCATTGCAAGGAATTACTGGTCGTAAATTACGAGTTTTGGGTCAAGCTAGTGTTACCATTTCTAGTATCAGTAATCACCCAATTACCATTAAAGTAGCGGTAATTCCTGATAATTATCTGCGTTCATCAGCCTTGCTCGGTATGAATGCCATCAGTCAAGCTACATTTACGTTAGATTACCAAGCAAGAAAAGTTTATTGGAATAACTTGATTTATCCTTTAGTGTTAACAACAAATGAATATGGTAAAGTTCAAAGGGTGGTAAGAGAAACACGACCCGCCCCTAATAACCACCCCAATAACCGCCCCAAATATGGCAGATTAACTACTCGTAAACACCTGGACTGTTACTTAACGACCATGGTGGAAATTAAAGTCGATGAACAACCTAACACAGTAGTAATGGTTGAAGCCAGACATCAGTACGTCCAGAATGGAATACCAATGGTTATGACTGTCACTAAAGATCAAACTTTGTTTATCCCCGTCATTAATAACACCAAGGTAGGGTTAAACTTGCACCCCGGAACATTGTTAGTCACCTATGAACGAGTACAAGATGAACAATTAGAAACAGAAGAAACCCCCGTTACTATCTCCCGTATTAGTGAGGCTCTCGGACCTGAGAATGATTGTGTTAGTAATTACCAAACACGCTGGGAAAAACTGCAGTCCATCCTAGAATCTCGTGATTGGTCACATTTAAATCCAGAACAGAAAGAACAATTATTTCACATCATCCAACATCAAGAACTTTTTATAGTACATCCAGGCGAATTAGGTTTAATTCAAGCAGAACCAGCTCATATACAGGTAGACGATCCAAGACCTTGCCGTACGCCTCTATACCGTTATCCCGAGAAAGCAAAGGAGGCGATTCAGTCAATATTAAAGGAGTTAGAAGGGAAAGGTATTATCGAAAGTTCAACTGCGGCTTGGCTGTCCCCAATAGTTTTAGTTAATAAGCCAGGGGGAGACAAAAGACTCTGTTTAGATTATAGAAAAGTAAATAAACAACTAGCTATGGATATTCATCCTCTTCCTAAGTTAGAAGAGTTAGTAGAGAATGTATCAGGAAGTGACTACTATGCCACTTTGGATATGAAGGATGCATATTATCAAATCGCCCTCGATCAATCCAGCAGGGACCTAACTACTTTTAGTGATGGAATCTCACTCTATAGATTTAAAAGATTGCCCTTCGGTTTGAGCTGCAGCCCCGCTTTATTCGCTAGACAAATGAACCAAGCTCTAGCCCCCCTACTTAAAGAAAATTGGGTTAAAAGTTATCTTGATGATCTTATTGTATATGCGGCAGACTACGTTACTTTAATTGAGAGGCTGGAAAAGTTATTTAAACACCTAAAGTCTGTAGGTATAAAACTTAACCTCTCCAAGTGTAATATTGGTCAAAGACAAGTAAAATTCTTAGGACATATAGTGTCAAAGGAAGGGTATCGTCCTGACCCACGTAACGTAGACGCAGTAACCCAAATGAAGCCACCCGCTACTATCAAGGAAACGCGGCCTTTCATCGGGATGTGCTCATTTTATCGCCGCCACATAGAAAAATTCTCAAAGATTCTGGCCCCTCTTACCAACCTTACAAAAAAAGGCCAAATATTTGACTGGACCAGTGAATGTCAGAATGCTTTTGAGACTTTAAAATGTAAACTCACCCATGCCCCAATCCTTTCCTTTAACCACCCAGGGGTCTACTTACTACCATCTAAACTACGATTATCCCTATTACCACTAAGAGAATAATAAAAAAAAATGACTTGGGGGGGGCTAACTACCTACCTACCTAACTAGCACTACGTAGCGTCCTCCGGACAACGTGGGCTGATGCGTAATTTGCATCTACACCGCTGCAACCACTGTACCGAGCCTCCGACGTTGGTTTACGAACAGAAAACGAATATAAAAATAATGGACAACTTTAATGATGAATAAACAAAATAAAGTACTCGCTATATCCGTGGTGGTGCTCTTACAAATGCTTATCCACCCTTAGCGACACAAACATAAACATATACCTTAATACAAATATTCCTATTCTATCCTACCTAACTATACGTGAGGGAACTGATGGAAAACGACCAAAATACACTCACGCCACAAATATTGTTTGAGAGTCACTGGGTCCTTCTGGCCGTCGTCCTTGTTTGAGAGGCAACTCCACATGCAGCCTTCGTCAAACCACAACCGAAAGACAGTCTTTTGCTGGTCCTCTCGGCAGCTGTATCCGGGAGGACAATTTACTGTTAGATATTAATAACAATGTTTTTTCAAGTGTGGCAAGGCTTTTAGGAACACTGAAGGCTTACCTGTCTGGAGCGGGGTCACGGAACACTAGTGACTGTCCTTCCGCCCAGACCGGTATATATATCCTCAGTTCCAGTGACGTCACGCGTTTTTCCCATCATCCTCTTTCGCTAGTAGTACCTACTCTAACCATAACAAGGTATCTTAACGAGCGTCGAGAATACGAGGATTTACCGGTGATTCCGCAAAGGAATCACCGTAATGATAGTTGGCCCGTTGTACTCGGTACACATGTATACGTCATCTGAAACCCTTCCCTAACACAACCACTACGTCATGCAACACGTATCTGCTTACTCATAACCTCGTGGGTGTTATCAGCTGCTATGCTACATTTAGAGAAAAGGAATAAACAGGCTATACATTGTTTCAAACCAACTAATAACAATAACAATAGTAGTAATGATGATACCAATAATAATAATAATAATAATAATAATAATAATAATAATAATAATAATAATAATAATAGTAATAATAATAATAATAATAATAATAATAATAATTAATAATAATGCAACCCAATACCTTGAGCTTATCAGTAGGCGTCACACTTATCAATCGAGATACAAACACAAGATTACATCACCCAGTATCATCTACTCTATCCCAGCACCTACATTTGCTCCCATCCTTACACAACAATGAAAAACTAAACACACACAGACACATACACATACACACACACTTACCCTCGTCACCATCTATCACCACCGCCATTCACACCTCCACCATACAGCCTCACCACCATCACCACCTTCCTAACACACAATACCAAGGACTTTCACCATACTCACCACAAAGATAACCATTGCCACCACCGTTCCCACTTCCCACCATCTTTACCTACTCCTTCTCACCCTCATTCTAGTGGAGCCTCGACTCTTTGATACTCCGGTAGTGCTACTTCAATGCTACTTCAGTGCTTATTCAGTGCTTATTCAGTGCCAGTAGAAAGGTAAAAGGATACTTACCAAAGGAAGAACACCTGCAGGGTCGTTCAGTGCACCTGTAAATTAAAGGTAAGATTAAGCTCTACTAAGCCAGTACTACGAGGTGTGTGTGTGTGTGTGTGTGTGTGTGTGTGTGTGTGTGTGTGTGTGTGTGTGTGTGTGTGTGTGTGTGTGTGTGAGAGAGAGAGAGAGAGAGAGAGAGAGAGAGAGAGAGAGAGAGAGAGAGAGAGAGAGAGAGAGAGAGAGAGAGAGAGAGAGAGAGAGAGAGAGAGAGAGAGAGAGAGAGAGAGAGAGAGAGAGAGAGAGAGAGAGAGAGAGAGAGAGAGAGAGAAAAAAAAATGTAATTATATATATATATATATATATATATATATATATATATATATATATATATATATATATATATATATATATATATATCAGTATAAGCCAACTAAGATACTTATGATATTTCCATAATTTCTTGACATAATATGATACTCTATTTAAAAACACATCATACTTAGAGTTCTAACATTCATTAAAACTTTGAAAATAAATAATAAATACAAGAAAAACTAAGGAAATAAAAATTTTCAGAACTGTGTGTGTGTGTGTGTGTGTGTGTGTGTGTGTGTGTGTGTGTGTGTGTGTGTGTGTGTGTGTGTGTGTGTGTGTGTGTGTGTGTGTGTGTGTTAAGCTTGCCTGCTAGTGGTAGTTTCGAAAGCGGCTCACACAATCATTACCAAGATAATCTGTAGCCTTACCAATAAGTCCAAGTGTTGAGTGTTCTATTATTATCATCATCAGTATTATCATCATTATCATTATTATTATTACTATCATTATCATTATCAACATCATTATCATGAAGATTAGCAGTGGAATGAGACGAAAGGAGCATTGCAAGAGAGAGAGAGAGAGAGAAAGAGAGAGAGAGAGAGAGAGAGAGAGAGAGAGAGAGAGAGAGAGAGAGAGAGAGAGAGAGAGAGAGAGAGAGAGAGTAATCAGCTCTTTTCTCCACTGCTACATAATCGCTACACATAGATAAGCGAGGCAAGGCTACGAGAAAACTGTACAAAGAATGAGTACTAAAGCGATGGAGAAAAAGGAGCTTAGAAAGGAAGACGAATATATATAATTGTGTTGATGTGATAGTAATGGTGATCACTATATATAATGATGTTGAGGATAATGAAAGACGAGTTTAGTACTGGGAAGGCATTGTATGTGAATTAATGATGATTAATATGGGTCGATACACTTAGTCTGGCAACACTTATTTCCTGAGAAACACGTTATTATTATCATTATTATCATCATCATTATTATCATTACTATTAGCATTGTGAGCCGAGACTGTGTTATTCTAGCGAATTTATTCACGTGAAAAGTTTACGTTTCTCGTCTGTGTGAGAAACGTCAACACATCACGGTGTTTATATATTATTTTTTTCCTTCCTATTATTTTGGCTATAAAGAGGAAAATGCCAGTAATTGTGATGACAGAAAACGGTAGGTTTGTGCAAGGTCTAGGGGCAAACTATTTCAATTTACGGCGCGATTTTCCCAGTGCCGCGTCACATAGTTCGTACTTACACTAACAGAGCTACGAAATTGTGAGGAAAAAGTACTAATATATCTCTCCTTCAACCAAATAACTTCAGGAAAAGTGGTATTACATCTCACCCTCAAATAACTAACTAAAGGAGACGTAATAATACAACTCAACCTCAACATTATAATCATAGAACAATGTATAACTTTACTACGTCACCGAGTCTATCATTTCAAGCATAACAACACCTCATCCTCACCAAACAAACTAAGGAGCAAATCATTAAATCTTATCATTCCTTCCTTCCCACAAAACCGGATATACACTTGATAATCACTTCTACCATATTTCCGTTGCTTTCCATCTTACTCAGAGTTACGATCCATCCCACCAGTTCTTCCCGCGTCTCCCAGCATGCCAGGGGAGGAGGGGAACTGCCGGAGAGTTGAAGTGGAACGGTTAGCGAGGAAGGAGCTGGGAGAGGAACCGGCGCAGAGGGAGAGGGATGTGGAGTCTGTGAGGCAATGGCTACTCAAACAACAGGGACTTAACGCCAGGACAGGTGAGTCTCGGTATACGAGCAAATGCATCGCTTGACAAATAGGTTCTCTTAGTAACTTTGTGAATTATTGCTTTAGGTGACCTTGAATTTATAGATTGATTTATTGGTTATTTAAGTGTATAAGTTGATGTGATTGACTGTTTAAAATCTTGTCATGAGGGTAGAAAATATGATATGTTTGGTGTATTTGGTTAAGTCACTGCCAGGTAGGACGAGGGATTTAAGTATGGATATATTCAAGGTACTGTAGACGAGTGTATTAACCGTGTACTGTACCTCTGTGTTTCATTAGTGTTCTGTGTGTGGCTTAAAAAAACTTTCAAGAAGGGAGCGTAAAGTGAGGAGGCTTTACGATATTTTCAAAGTTAGTTCATTCTTTATAGAAACGTATCTCTTCTCTCTCTCTCTCTCTCTCTCTCTCTCTCTCTCTCTCTCTCTCTCTCTTCTCTCTCTCTCTCTCTCTCTCTCTCTCTCTCTCTCTCTCTCTCTCTCTCTCTCTCTCTCTCTCTCTTTCTTTCTTTTGAACAGGAAACAAAGTAATCAGTCTGTAGCGAATTTTTCTTTATCTTTCGCCATTACATTGTTACCTGGAGGTCTAATCACGGACCTAACCCCTTTTGTTTGTCTTCCTGATAACCTCCTGGAACTCAATAAAGAACAAACCTTTTATATTTCACGTACAACACTTAAATCTACACTACTTTTCATTATCACATCACGTTTACCTAAGCGAAATGCACCTTTTAGATTGAAGTTTGTTTCTCTCTTCTTCTTTTTTATACTCCTTGTACAACACACATCATCTATTGCTGCAACACTTTAACACAACTCAACACTCCCTTGCAACACAGAGCACAGCACCACAACACACATCCTAACTTCTGAAGCCAACAACTTTTACTGTAGCACTTCAAACTCAACATCACAGGCGTACTTCACCACATAGAACACACACACACACACACACACACACACACACACACACACACACACACACACACACACACACACACACACACACACACGCACACACACACACACACACACACACACACACACACACACACACACACACACACACACACACACACACACACACACACACACTCCCACCCTTCAACCCTCTACTCACTCCCTATTTTTACCCTTCCAGACCGCACCACTATCCTCCGTTACCTCCGTGGGTGCAAATATTCTTTGGAAAAGACAAAGGCGAAGCTTGATGTCTATTACAGCTCTAAGGGCGCCAACCCGGACATGTTTCAAGGGCGTGACCCTCTTGATCCCAAACTACGGTCGATTCTCAAGATGGGGTGAGTGTGTTGTCTTAGAGATTTTACTTCAAGGGCCACTCTAGATACACTTTGAGTTGCATCGGTTGATTTGTTTCTGTTTTGTGTTGTGGTGGTATTCTTTTTTCTGTTATTTCAAGTCAGAAGAGTGTGTGGAAAGGATGAAATAGTTAATGATTAGTGAGATGAATGTTTTAAATTTTTTTTATAGTAGTTGCCGTTGGATTGGATATGGAGTCGTTTTCAAAATCTAATCCACGAATTTTTTTTTCACACAAGGGACACACAGGAGGCAAAGGGATTTATTTATCTTGAGTTATTTTTTTAATCCTTCCTGAAAACAACACTCAAGAATTATTTACTCAAAAAGCAAAACAGGGCAAACATATATTCCCTTACTAACACACACACACACACACACATACACACACACACACACACACACACACACACACACACACACACACACACGCACACACATACACACACACACACACACACACACACACACACACACACACACACACACACACACACACACACACACACACCACACACACACACAGTAAGCCATAAACCACCACCACCACCATCACTGTTCCCTCCCCATTACCCTGTTTTTCTTCCTCTTCCCTCTCTTTCTGCCTTAGTCTGATGCTTCCCCTGCCAGGCTATGACCAGCAGGGGAGAAAGGTGATCTTCGGCCGCATGGGAGCCTGGGACCCTAACAGACATCGACCTGAGGAACTGTTCAAGGCTGCTGGCATGTTATTGGACGCTCTCTTTCTTGATGATGAACAGACCACCATAATGGGCATCGTGCAAGCTAATGACATGACGGGATTAACACTGGGCCATGTAACCTCACTCCCTCTCCCGCTAATCAAACGTGTACTTAAAACATGGCAGGTAAGTTAGTTAGTTGCAGGTGGTCAGGTCAAGGTAGTTTGGTGGTGGTGGTGGTGGTGGTGGTGGTAATGGTGGTGAATGAAGGTAGTGAAGCAGATTGTGGTGGTGGTGGATGGCAGGATAAAAGTAGTAGGTGTTGGTAGCGGTGGTGGGTTCACACGCAGGTAAATTCTGGTGGCGGAGGTAAAAATGGGTGACGCAGGACAGGTGAATGAGCGGTAAGTGAGCACCAAAATTCCTGGTGGAGTGTAAGAATAACTTAAGGAAATAGAGAATGAGACATGGAAAGAGGGAGACGCAGAGAAATTTTGGTGGGAAATACAGGAGTTTGCAGGAGTGTTGAAAAAATAAATAAATAAAAAAAGAAAGAAAGAGAGAAATAACTCAAGTAAGAAAGAGACATTGAACAGTAGCATAAACAGAGAAAACGGAACAGGTGAAGGGAAGACACAAATAGAATCAGACAGACTCGCTTACACTTGAGATAATACTAACTTTTTTTTTTACATAACATAAATAACATAGAAATCGAAAAAAATATAACACAAAACAATAGAACCATGTATCGTAAAAAGAAAACTCATAAACACGATTGAAAAAAAAAAAAAATTAAGGAGATGAAATATTTAACATGAGGTCCTTCTTCCCTCCAGGATGGCTACCCTTTACGACCTAAGAGCGTGCACTACGTCTACACCCCAAGTGCTTTCGAGGCTCTGTTCAACCTGTTCAAGCCTTTCATGAGGGAGAAGATGAAGAAGAGGGTGAGTGGTGAAGATGAGAGCCTTGCTAGTGATGTGTGAGGCGAGAATGATGCATGAAAAGAAGGAGGAGGAGGAGGAGGAGGAGGAGGTTATAGTAGTGGTGAAGAAGTAAAACTATTAATGATGATTGTTTGGTGATGAAAGTGCGTATACAAGACAAATTAAAACAAATAGTGTACAATTATGATGGTGATAGTGGTGACAGAAGGTGAGGTGATGATGGTAATGGTGGTGGTAATAATGTGATAATGATAGTGAAAATATCAATTACACTTGTCCCCCCACACCATCCTCCCTCATTTGCATGTAATCGATGCCTGAGCCGCCAATTGCAATTTGTCATACTAATTAGGAAGCCGAACCAATAGGAACGTTGGATACAGGTGTGTGAGAGAGAGAGAGAGAGAGAGAGAGAGAGAAGAGAGAAGAGAGAGAGAGAGAGAGAGAGAGAGAGAGAGAGAGAGAGAGAGAGAGAGAGAGAGAGAGAGAGAGAGAAGAAAAAAAAGAGAGAAAGAGACATCACATAACCAACCCTTATCACACACACCCACAAAAAGAAAAAAAGAAAAAAATATATATAACAAACACAGATGAACAGGTGCTGATTGAGCAGGTGTATAAACAGGTGTATACACGTGTACCTTCCCTTGTATTTCCTCAGATCCACATCCACGGAAGTAACTTGGACAGCCTTCAGAAATCTGTCCCAAGGGAAATGCTACCCAACGAATATGGAGGAACAGCGGGTACAGTGGCATCTTTAGCAGGTAAGAGGGACGAGGAAACACACTTGAGGAAAGAGGAAAAGAGAGAATGATGTAGTGAAAGGAGCGCAAGGAGGTGTGAGGTGTGAGGTGTGAGGGTAAGAAAGAGGGTAAAAGGTAAGTGTGGTTTGGGAGAGTGTGTGAGGGTGGTAGGGATGTGGAGAGGACGTGAGAGGAATAGGGGAGAGGTGGAGAGAAAAAGGATGAGGAAAAGGAGGAAAAAAAAGAATTGGGAAAAGGCAGTGGATGTGTGTTTGTGTTTTTGTTTGTGTGGTGAGGACAAATAAGATCAAACAGTTACGTAAGTTGACTGCTGCTGCTGCTGCTGCTGCTACTACTACTACTACTACTACTACTACTACTACTACTACTACTACTACTACTACTACTACACTACTACACTACTACTACTACTACTATACACACACACACACACACACACACACACACACACACACACACACACACACACACACACACACACACACACACACACACACACACACACACACACACACACACACACACACACAATCTTGACGTTCCTAGTTAGCAGGAAGTCGTGTGTGCGTGTGTTGAAATCGTGAAGGATGAGAACTAACTCTAACTCTCTCTCTCTCTCTCTCTCTCTCTCTCTCTCTCTCTCTCTCTCTCTCTCTCTCTCTCTCTCTCTCTCTCTCTCTCTCTCTCTCTCTCTCTCTCTCTCTCTCTCTCTCTCTCTCTCAGAATATTGGTTGGGCCGGATCGAGCATCATCGTCATTGGTTCCTAGAGGATGAAAGGCACTGCGCAGATCCAAAAAGGACTCGCTCAGACTTTACCGAAGGATCTTTCAGGAAACTCGACTTTGACTAGGATCTCTACGGTATCCTAGACTTATCTTTCTCTCTCTCTCTCTCTCTCTCTCTCTCTCTCTCTCTCTCCTCTCTCTCTCTCTCTCTCTCTCTCTCTCTCTCTCTCTCTCTCTCTCTCTCTCTCTCGCTGGCTTTTTTTTTTTTTTTTTTTTTTTTTTTCCATTTCTTAAGCATTATTTTACAGTTTTTTCGAGTTCTTTTTCTATTTTGAGTTTTCCTGTTTTTTTTATTTCCTTTGTTTCCTCTATTGGTTTTTTTTCTTTGCTTCTGTTGGTTGGTGTGTAGTTGAAGTATTTTCTTTTTGTATGTTTTATCTTTCTTTTCTTTGCTCTCGTGTTCCTACTCGTCACTTTTATTATATATATTTTTTTTTTTAAAGCTTTCGTGTTTTTCTCTTTTAACGTTTTTTTCATTTTTTTTTTTTTTTTTGGTTCGGAGGCGGGTCAGTGTTTGCTTTTATTTTATTTTATCTTCTTTCAATAATTATGTGAATATTCTTTGTTATCTTCAATTTCTACATTCTTTTTATTCTATTTTGTAAGCCACAATCACTATCTCTTTTTCTTTATACC
>JAXIVD010000620.1:56526-59896 GCA_036785275.1 Cancer borealis | reverse complement strand
ATAACGCACTTTCATCACCAAACAATCATCATTAATAGTTTTACTTCTTCACCACTACTATAACCTCCTCCTCCTCCTCCTCCTCCTCCTTCTTTTCATGCATCAATCTCGCCTCACACATCACTAGCAAGGCTCTCATCTTCACCACTCACCCTCTTCTTCATCTTCTCCCTCATGAAAGGCTTGAACAGGTTGAACAGAGCCTCGAAAGCACTTGGGGTGTAGACGTAGTGCACGCTCTTAGGTCGTAAAGGGTAGCCATCCTGGAGGGAAGAAGGACCTCATGTTAAATATTTCATCTCCTTAATTTTTTTTTTTTTTCAATCGTGTTTATGAGTTTTCTTTTTACGATACATGGTTCTATTGTTTTGTGTTATATTTTTTTCGATTTCTATGTTATTTATGTTATGTAAAAAAAAAAGTTAGTATTATCTCAAGTGTAAGCGAGTCTGTCTGATTCTATTTGTGTCTTCCCTTCACCTGTTCCGTTTTCTCTGTTTATGCTACTGTTCAATGTCTCTCTTTCTTACTTGAGTTATTTCTCTCTTTCTTTCTTTTTTTATTTATTTATTTTTTCAACACTCCTGCAAACTCCTGTATTTCCCACCAAAATTTCTCTGCGTCTCCCTCTTTCCATGTCTCATTCTCTCATATTTTCCTTAAGTTATTCTTACACTCCACCATTTTTGTGCTCACTTACCGCTCATTCACCTGTCCTGCGTCACCCATTTTTACCTCCGCCACCAGAATTTACCTGCGTGTGAACCCACCACCGCTACCAACACCTACTACTTTTATCCTGCCATCCACCACCACCACAATCTGCTTCACTACCTTCATTCACCACCATTACCACCACCACCACCACCACCACCACCAAACTACCTTGACCTGACCACCTGCAACTAACTAACTTACCTGCCATGTTTTAAGTACACGTTTGATTAGCGGGAGAGGGAGTGAGGTTACATGGCCCAGTGTTAATCCCGTCATGTCATTAGCTTGCACGATGCCCATTATGGTGGTCTGTTCATCATCAAGAAAGAGAGCGTCCAATAACATGCCAGCAGCCTTGAACAGTTCCTCAGGTCGATGTCTGTTAGGGTCCCAGGCTCCCATGCGGCCGAAGATCACCTTTCTCCCCTGCTGGTCATAGCCTGGCAGGGGAAGCATCAGACTAAGGCAGAAAGAGAGGGAAGAGGAAGAAAAACAGGGTAATGGGGAGGGAACAGTGATGGTGGTGGTGGTGGTTTATGGCTTACTGTGTGTGTGTGTGTGTGTGTGTGTGTGTGTGTGTGTGTGTGTGTGTGTGTGTGTGTGTGTGTGTGTGTGTGTGTGTGTGTGTGCGTGTGTGTGTGTGTGTGTGTGTGTGTGTGTGTGTGTGTGTGTGTGTGTGTATGTGTGTGTGTGTGTGTGTGTTAGTAAGGGAATATATGTTTGCCCTGTTTTGCTTTTTGAGTAAATAATTCTTGAGTGTTGTTTTCAGGAAGGATTAAAAAAATAACTCAAGATAAATAAATCCCTTTGCCTCCTGTGTGTCCCTTGTGTGAAAAAAAAATTCGTGGATTAGATTTTGAAAACGACTCCATATCCAATCCAACGGCAACTACTATAAAAAAAATTTAAAACATTCATCTCACTAATCATTAACTATTTCATCCTTTCCACACACTCTTCTGACTTGAAATAACAGAAAAAAGAATACCACCACAACACAAAACAGAAACAAATCAACCGATGCAACTCAAAGTGTATCTAGAGTGGCCCTTGAAGTAAAATCTCTAAGACAACACACTCACCCCATCTTGAGAATCGACCGTAGTTTGGGATCAAGAGGGTCACGCCCTTGAAACATGTCCGGGTTGGCGCCCTTAGAGCTGTAATAGACATCAAGCTTCGCCTTTGTCTTTTCCAAAGAATATTTGCACCCACGGAGGTAACGGAGGATAGTGGTGCGGTCTGGAAGGGTAAAAATAGGGAGTGAGTAGAGGGTTGAAGGGTGTGAGTGTGTGTGTGTGTGTGTGTGTGTGTGTGTGTGTGTGTGTGTGTGTGTGTGTGTGTGTGTGTGTGTGTGTGTGTGTGTGTGTGTGTGTGCGTGTGTGTGTGTGTGCGTGTGTGTGTGTGTGTGTGTGTGTGTGTGTGTGTGTGTGTGTGTGTGTGTGTGTGTGTGTGTGTGTGTGTGTGTGTGTGTGTGTGTGTGTTCTATGTGGTGAAGTACGCCTGTGATGTTGAGTTTGAAGTGCTACAGTAAAAGTTGTTGGCTTCAGAAGTTAGGATGTGTGTTGTGGTGCTGTGCTCTGTGTTGCAAGGGAGTGTTGAGTTGTGTTAAAGTGTTGCAGCAATAGATGATGTGTGTTGTACAAGGAGTATAAAAAAGAAGAAGAGAGAAACAAACTTCAATCTAAAAGGTGCATTTCGCTTAGGTAAACGTGATGTGATAATGAAAAGTAGTAGATTTAAGTGTTGTACGTGAAATATAAAAGGTTTGTTCTTTATTGAGTTCCAGGAGGTTATCAGGAAGACAAACAAAAGGGGTTAGGTCCGTGATTAGACCTCCAGGTAACAATGTAATGGCGAAAGATAAAGAAAAATTCGCTACAGACTGATTACTTTGTTTCCTGTTCAAAAGAAAGAAGAGAGAGAGAGAGAGAGAGAGAGAGAGAGAGAGAGAGAGAGAGAGAGAGAGAGAGAGAGAGAGAGAGAGAGAGAGAGAGAGAGAGAGAGAGAGAGAGAGAGAGAGAGAGAGAGAGAGAGATACGTTTCTATAAAGAATGAACTAACTTTGAAAATATCGTAAAGCCTCCTCACTTTACGCTCCCTTCTTGAAAGTTTTTTTAAGCCACACACAGAACACTAATGAAACACAGAGGTACAGTACACGGTTAATACACTCGTCTACAGTACCTTGAATATATCCATACTTAAATCCCTCGTCCTACCTGGCAGTGACTTAACCAAATACACCAAACATATCATATTTTCTACCCTCATGACAAGATTTTAAACAGTCAATCACATCAACTTATACACTTAAATAACCAATAAATCAATCTATAAATTCAAGGTCACCTAAAGCAATAATTCACGAAGTTACTAAGAGAACCTATTTGTCAAGCGATGCATTTGCTCGTATACCGAGACTCACCTGTCCTGGCGTTAAGTCCCTGTTGTTTGAGTAGCCATTGCCTCACAGATTCCACATCCCTCTCCCTCTGCGCCGGTTCCTCTCCCAGCTCCTTCCTCGCTAACCGTTCCACTTCAACTCTCCGGCAGTTCCCCTCCTCCCCTGGCATGCTGGGAGACGCGGGAAGAACTGGTGGGATGGATCGTAACTCTGAGTAAGATGGAAAGCAACGGAAATATGGTAGAA
>JAXIVD010000620.1:34026-54026 GCA_036785275.1 Cancer borealis | reverse complement strand
AAGCAGATACGTGTTGCATGACGTAGTGGTTGTGTTAGGGAAGGGTTTCAGATGACGTATACATGTGTACCGAGTACAACGGGCCAACTATCATTACGGTGATTCCTTTGCGGAATCACCGGTAAATCCTCGTATTCTCGACGCTCGTTAAGATACCTTGTTATGGTTAGAGTAGGTACTACTAGCGAAAGAGGATGATGGGAAAAACGCGTGACGTCACTGGAACTGAGGATATATATACCGGTCTGGGCGGAAGGACAGTCACTAGTGTTCCGTGACCCCGCTCCAGACAGGTAAGCCTTCAGTGTTCCTAAAAGCCTTGCCACACTTGAAAAAACATTGTTATTAATATCTAACAGTAAATTGTCCTCCCGGATACAGCTGCCGAGAGGACCACCAAAAGACTGTCTTTCGGTTGTGGTTTGACGAAGGCTGCATGTGGAGTTGCCTCTCAAACAAGGACGACGGCCAGAAGGACCCAGTGACTCTCAAACAATATTTGTGGCGTGAGTGTATTTTGGTCGTTTTCCATCAGTTCCCTCACGTATAGTTAGGTAGGATAGAATAGGAATATTTGTATTAAGGTATATGTTTATGTTTGTGTCGCTAAGGGTGGATAAGCATTTGTAAGAGCACCACCACGGATATAGCGAGTACTTTATTTTGTTTATTCATCATTAAAGTTGTCCATTATTTTTATATTCGTTTTCTGTTCGTAAACCAACGTCGGAGGCTCGGTACAGTGGTTGCAGTGGTGTAGATGCAAATTACGCATCGGCCCACGTTGTCCGGAGGACGCTACGTAGTGCTAGTTAGGTAGGTAGTTAGCCCCCCCCCAAGTAATTTTTTTTTATTATTCTCTTAGTGGTAATAGGGATAATCGTAGTTTAGATGGTAGTAAGTAGACCCCTGGGTGGTTAAAGGAAAGGATTGGGGCATGGGTGAGTTTACATTTTAAAGTCTCAAAAGCATTCTGACATTCACTGGTCCAGTCAAATATTTGGCCTTTTTTTGTAAGGTTGGTAAGAGGGGCCAGAATCTTTGAGAATTTTTCTATGTGGCGGCGATAAAATGAGCACATCCCGATGAAACGCCGCGTTTTCTTGATAGTAGCGGGTGGCTTCATTTGGGTTACTGCGTCTACGTTACGTGGGTCAGGACGATACCCTTCCTTTGACACTATATGTCCTAAGAATTTTACTTGTCTTTGACCAATATTACACTTGGAGAGGTTAAGTTTTATACCTACAGACTTTAGGTGTTTAAATAACTTTTCCAGCCTCTCAATTAAAGTAACGTAGTCTGCCGCATATACAATAAGATCATCAAGATAACTTTTAACCCAATTTTCTTTAAGTAGGGGGGCTAGAGCTTGGTTCATTTGTCTAGCGAATAAAGCGGGGCTGCAGCTCAAACCGAAGGGCAATCTTTTAAATCTATAGAGTGAGATTCCATCACTAAAAGTAGTTAGGTCCCTGCTGGATTGATCGAGGGCGATTTGATAATATGCATCCTTCATATCCAAAGTGGCATAGTAGTCACTTCCTGATACATTCTCTACTAACTCTTCTAACTTAGGAAGAGGATGAATATCCATAGCTAGTTGTTTATTTACTTTTCTATAATCTAAACAGAGTCTTTTGTCTCCCCCTGGCTTATTAACTAAAACTATTGGGGACAGCCAAGCCGCAGTTGAACTTTCGATAATACCTTTCCCTTCTAACTCCTTTAATATTGACTGAATCGCCTCCTTTGCTTTCTCGGGATAACGGTATAGAGGCGTACGGCAAGGTCTTGGATCGTCTACCTGTATATGAGCTGGTTCTGCTTGAATTAAACCTAATTCGCCTGGATGTACTATAAAAAGTTCTTGATGTTGTTGGATGATGTGAAATAATTGTTCTTTCTGTTCTGGATTTAAATGTGACCAATCACGAGATTCTAGGATGGACTGCAGTTTTTCCCAGCGTGTTTGGTAATTACTAACACAATCATTCTCAGGTCCGAGAGCCTCACTAATACGGGAGATAGTAACGGGGGTTTCTTCTGTTTCTAATTGTTCATCTTGTACTCGTTCATAGGTGACTAACAATGTTCCGGGGTGCAAGTTTAACCCTACCTTGGTGTTATTAATGACGGGGATAAACAAAGTTTGATCTTTAGTGACAGTCATAACCATTGGTATTCCATTCTGGACGTACTGATGTCTGGCTTCAACCATTACTACTGTGTTAGGTTGTTCATCGACTTTAATTTCCACCATGGTCGTTAAGTAACAGTCCAGGTGTTTACGAGTAGTTAATCTGCCATATTTGGGGCGGTTATTGGGGTGGTTATTAGGGGCGGGTCGTGTTTCTCTTACCACCCTTTGAACTTTACCATATTCATTTGTTGTTGACACTAAAGGATAAATCAAGTTATTCCAATAAACTTTTCTTGCTTGGTAATCTAACGTAAATGTAGCTTGACTGATGGCATTCATACCGAGCAAGGCTGATGAACGCAGATAATTATCAGGAATTACCGCTACTTTAATGGTAATTGGGTGATTACTGATACTAGAAATGGTAACACTAGCTTGACCCAAAACTCGTAATTTACGACCAGTAATTCCTTGCAATGGGGGAATTCTTGAACTACGTTTTATTTCCAGCCCTAATTCTTCCGCTGCGCTAAGCTTAAGTAGAGATACATCACTACCTGTATCTAACATTACTTCGAGCACATGGTGGTTAACGTCCAGGTTAATGACCGGTGATTGTCACGCTATTCTCCCTCGAGTCATATTAATTCTCCCGGGACAACCTGGGTGTCCTCTTCGACAATTCATACGCAGGCAATCATAGCAGGAGCCTGGGCGAGGTTGTTTACGACATTCTGCTATAGAATGACTATTAGCTCGACAATAAGGACAATATTTTTCTCTCCTATCCCATTGTCTAAGTCTCCTCTCGACTCTTTCTAAATTGCCCCTCCCTGTTGGTGTTCTCGGAGGGTTACGTGCTATGGCACCTTGGGATGGTAAAGCTGGTTCAATTGTTCGCACGTTATCCCTTTGTTGTGCTAGCACCACTATTCTCTCATTATCCAATTTGCTCAGAAACTTTTTAAGGGTTACATTCTGGTCCAAGTACAACTCTAGCCTATCTCTACTTTCTTTAGGCATGCCCTTCAGTAGTTTGTTTTTAATGAGCTGTTCAGTGTTAGGCACCTCTCCCGACTTTGTCTGTACTTCTAACAACGCAAGTTTACATTTTAGGTTGGTTACAAATTCTATTGGGTCTTCGTCATACGTATATTTTAAATCGTTCAAGGAATCAAAGATACGGTCTTCACTTTGATCGGTGAGTTCAGTAGTTAGGTGCTTCTTAACCCTTAACTTCCGGGTGGCTAAATTATTTTCCGTTCCCATCTCCGGGTAACTTTTGGAAAATTAGGAAACGCCAGAAGATAATTTTATCTATAAAAACCAAATTATATTTTTTATTCTGAGTGCAATGATGTACTAACCTGCGCGCTATGACCTATGGAAGTAAAGTTATTGTGTATCATAAATATCTTTCCGAAAGCGTGTTGCAGCCCGCTGTGTCCCGTGGCGCAGAAATGACCCGCAGTGCGATATCGCTGCCCGTGAATCTATCTATCTCTCTCTCTCTCTCTCTCTCTCTCTCTCTCTCTCTCTCTCTCTCTCTCTCTCTCTCTCTCTCTCTCTCTCTCTCTCTCTCTCTCTCTCTCTCCTTTTGGGAATTTCTTTTAGATGAAATAATTGTACTTCCAATGAGAGAGAGAGACAATTTTTCGTTCATGGTCACACACACACACACACACACACACACACACACACACACACACACACACTGACACAATGACCTGCACACAGCATTTTCTGATGTATCATTGAATATGACTGCACACATACGCACTAAGAGGGAGATATATATATATATATATATATATATATATATATATATATATATATATATATATATATATATATATATATATATATAAAATTATATGAAAATAATGGGAAGGATGACACAAATCCAAGACTCACCATGGTAGCAACATCGCGCTGAACCACGTGCTTCTATCAGTAGCGACTTAGTGATGGACGGACAACTCCCCACCCCCCACTTGCCACAATCTCCACTCCCTCATCCTCCTTCGTCACCTCACCCTCACTCTCCTCCTGAACCATCTTTATCACCTCAGCCTCCTCCATCATCTGACCATCCTACGTCACCTGAGCCATCTTTATCACCTCACTCTCCCTCCCCGCACGTATCATTTCAACTTTCCCCGTCAAACATCTCTCTACTTGCCCAACAAGGTTCCTTCTCACCTCCCCGACCCCCTCCTCCCTCTCCATCTACAAACAGTAGAATTTTGCGCTGCATTGCACCAAAGAAGAATGTTGCCTCAGCAAACTCTGGAAGAAAAGAGATCACATATAAACATATCTTATAAGAAGTGTATGTGTATGTGTGTCTGTGTGCGTGTGTATGTGGAGAGAGAGAGAGAGAGAGAGAGAGAGAGAGAGAGAGAGAGAGAGAGAGAGAGAGAGAGAGAGAGAGAGAGAGAGAGAGAGTAGGCTGTTGTGTACACACTGCACTCCCCTTTCCGCGATAAGAAGGAAAGGGGAGATAGCCTAGGCCGTAGACACACACAGCTGTCCTCCCCTACCACCTACACACTCACCCAGACACAATTTGTGTAAAATGAGTATTCAGTGAATTTTGAAAGTAACACTATTGTTGTTAGTACAATATAAATTATATCTACCTTGCGACTGGTGTGATGCCCTCCGTCGAATGTAGAGTCCCGTACCAGGTCTTCTTTTTAGAATATCTTGAGGGTGTGATACTGCATGAAACAGCAAAACACCAGCAAACACGGGCATAGTTGGAGTAAAATCCTCACATTCGTTCCATCTAAAATCATCTGCATTTGCAGCAGCACCTGTGGAAGCTTGTGCTGCAATTCTAGGTCTCATTATAGCTCTGCTACGCCCACGTGACCTTCCATGCCCACGAGATCCTGTGACAGTACGTGAGATACGCATACTTGATGTTTGCTCCGTGTCTTCATCACTATATTCATCACTACTGCTGTCTTCAATTTCTTCAAAATAATATTCACTGTCCTCGCTCTCTTCAGTAATTTCTAAATCACTGTCATATGACATATGCATATCAGTATCCATACTGCCTCTTTCACCCGGAGGGTGAGTTTCACCCGCCGTGTCTAGGGAGGTGCCAGATGTTTTCTCCATGAAGGAAAAAAGGTAAGTAAGGCGAATTTAGATCACTCATACTGACAGCTGAGTTAGTGGAAAGAGTTGCCAATTACTTATACTCGCCTTTCGACTTGAAACAAACGCGCCAAAATACGAAAACGCGGCGGGAAAATTCATGATTACCGGAACGATCACCGTCTCACCAGACGGAGCACTATGATCGTACATGTACGATCCCCGGATGTTAAGGGTTAAAGTTCTCCCACGACATAACTTCTTTATTAAGGATATTCTGAATAAATAGTGAAAGGGGTGAATCTACTCGCATCCGAACTATTTGTTGTCGTTCGTCTGTTAACTGAGAACAACTTTCTACCTGTGACAAGAAAACAGTGAGTCGTCCCGCGCCGTCTACACCATTCAACTGACGTAACTCCAGAATAGGGATATCACGTGGCTTCAAAAAGGTTTTAACTGGTCTTTCAAGGGGGGGTGCAGATTCCCTGCGGCGCAGTTCACCTATTAAATCCTCAACACAAGACCTTAAATTATCCACTTCCCTTTCTAACGACTCCATTTTCCTCTGATCGTGATGACCGACTTCTGAACGCTCTGGTTTTATTGCTCCATCAAGCGCTTGTTCACCCACTTCGGTTACTTCCTCCTGGGGAAACCACGAGTCGCCTAACAAGTCTATCTGAGAATTCATAATTAAAATTTAATTGGAGGGGGGAAGGACCCATACGACCTTAAGAAAAAAAAACTCTTCTTCCTCTTTCAAATCTAACCCGTGAATTGAATCTTAATCACACTAATCAAAAGTTAAAGCAAAAAAAAATTCAAGAACTAAAAAAAAAATACCACCTGTTAAATTTAGTTAAGCCGTATCCACGCAGATACGGAGGGGAGGGGAAGGGTGCTCAGCGACCCGAAGGTCGCGACTCACTTACTAGTCCTGGGGTCCAGTGCCGTCACGCGGCACCAATCCTTTCTAAAGCAGTAATGAATCGGGAGTTTATATTAGAAACCGATGCTAGTGCTACTCATGTAGGAGCAGTGCTGATGCAATATGATGGGAAAGAACCACGAGTGATAGGATTCTTTTCAAAGAAATTAAGACCGGCCGAAATAAGATATTCCACAACCGACAGGGAAGCGTTAGCTGTAGTGTTAGCCCCCCCCCCATGGGATCTACCTTGTCGTGGTGGGGGGGCTTGTGTGTCCGTCAGGACCAACAAGATGATCTCGACCGTAGGCTGGTGTGGGTCACCGGTGCCGCCCGCCAGGGGGATCGCCCGTTGTGGGCCGTCCTGTGTTGGCTGGAGGGTGCCTGGGCCGGTAGGCATCGAGGCCGAGGACTTTGCTCGCCGCTACAGGACAAACTTTCGGTGCCACAAGGGCTGCCTTTTAAAACGGGTAGCCCTGTGGGGGACGAGGTACCCCGTCCCCGGCGGCAGCGCTCGGCCCCTTTTGCCAATCCGGTAGGCGGTTTACCCGTGGCCCCCGATGCCATGATCATTAAAAAATAATAGTATATGGATAAATCAAATTTAAAAACTCCCCCTCGAGTGATATCTGACCAGTCCCTCGAGGCCTCTGCTGCTGGTCGCCCCCTACCTGACACCTCTGCTTGCCCAATGGACCTGGTCTCGACCTCTCTACCTACTCCTCAGACCATTCCACCTTCTACTCTCCCTTGCACCCCTACCCCCTCCACAACTTTTCCATCCTATGCCCCACCTCCAACATCTTCTCTCTCTCCTACTACCACCACCCCACCCCCCACAGGGTTCGGTCCTCATTACTCCTCACCCTCCTCTACCACTACCACAGCCTCTATTCGCACCCCTGTAGTCTCCTCACTTCACCTGCCCCCTGCTCCTCCTTCTACCGTCCCTATTTCCAGCACCCCTTCTATTACCTCTCTTCCCTACCCTACGTCTACCGCTCTCCCGACTCTCTCTTCCACTCCTACCACCCCTTCAGCCTCCCTCCCCGTCATATCTACATCTTCCTATATTACCACCTTAGCCCCTTGTGTTCCCTCTTCATCAAAGAAGACTACGGCACAGCCCCGGACTGGCTCCTCTCGTGGCGTGTCTCACCCATCTGCCTATGACCTCTTCTTCGCCCCTGCCCGCTGGGATCGTTTTTTCATTATTCCCCCCACCGCTCCCTTTGCTGAGAATACCCTCCTCTTCCAACGTTGCCTACAGGAACAAGTAGGCAAGGTTCATTTCCAAACCCGACCTGATCGTTCACGCCTGGTACGCGTGGAGTCTGAGGCTCAGTCTCAGGCCATGGCCAACTTATTGGCTCCATCCGGTACCCGCATCCATGCAACCCCTGACGACCGTCTAAACACATGCACTGGCACTGTCGTAATTTCACCACAAGACTGCCCAATATACGACAAGGAATGGTCAGACTGTCACACTGACCTATTAGATCTACTCAGCGAGTACGACGCTGTAACCGTTCGCTGCTATACCTTGTCCCCCCGAGGTCGCCAGAGAAACCCCACCAATGTTGCACGGATATCCTTTAAACGCCACGAACTCCCTACCCATGTCTACGTTGGGGGCGTCATGCTCCCAGTCCGGCCTTATGTTCCTCCACCTCGCCAGTGCCGAAACTGTTGGCGTTTTGGCCATCCAGAAAAACACTGCCGCTCCGATCTCCGCTGCCCTTTATGTGGCCTTACCCATACCCGCGATCAATGCCACAACACTACCCACCGCTGCTGCAATTGTGGCGGCCCCCATAATGTTCACTACCGCGGCTGCCCAACTTACAAGTTTGAGGCTGAAGTCGCTGGTATTCGCTTCCGTGACGGTCTCACATTACGTGAGGCTCGTCAGAAAGCCCGTCGCCTAGGCTTCACCCCTTCTCCTCACCATGTTGCTGCCTCCGCCTCTTCCCCTCACCTTCCAGCCACGTCCTCTTCTTCCCGCCCCGATCCTCGGCCTTCCACTCATCCCTCTCCTCTACCTCCTTCCTCCTCCCACTCTCCCTCCCACCCTCCATCCTCCATCTCCTGCTCTAATTCTTTTGCTGTCCTTGACCCTGATACTCCTACCTCCATCACTGTCTGTACCCCTATCCCTTCCTCTCCACGCCCTCAACGCTCCCACTCCAACAAACGACACCACCACTTTGAAACTTTGGTCTCCTCTCCCCCACCAACCCCCTCTCCAGGTCCCGCCTTGATCTCTTCACCCCCTCTCCACCTTGCTAAAAAGACTCGCCCTGCACCTTCCTCGCCCGCTCCTTCCGAGGGTGATAACCTCGATGCCATCATCGAGTACATAAAGAACACGACTCCATTGTCCTCTCCTCCTTCTTCCTCATCTCCTCCCCCGGCTCCTCCTATCCAGGTCGTGGCCTCTATTCACCCACCCCCCAAGCACCTTCCTCCTACCCCGACTCCCCCTTCTCCACCTTCTCCCTCTGCTGTCTTCCCTCCTCAACCCCTCCTCCTGCCCACCTCCCCCCCCTCTGCACCCGGCGCTCCGCCATCTCCCCCTTCACCGCTTTACTCTCCCCTCCCCTCCCCGTCTTACCCCGCCTGCTCTTCGGTGCAGCCCCCTTCGTCTACCCCTTCCCCACCTTCCTCTACTACCCGATCTATCCTCTCTCTTCCCCTACCACCTGGCTACTCCCGCACCGATCTCCTCTCTCAATCTCCCCCCTCTCCCCATACCTCATCCGCTCCTGACCCTCTTCCTTCTTCCTTACCTCTTATGGATATGGACACCGGTACTTTACTCCCTGAGAACGCTCCTCCCTCACCTTCACCCATCCCGAGTCTTATCCCCTACTGATCATGTCTGTTCTTCAGTGGAATATTCGTGGTTTTCGTGCCCATCGACAGGATCTTCGTCAACTCATTTCCTCTTATGCCCCCATGGTCCTCTGCCTTCAGGAAACCTTCCTTACTAACCCGCCCACCCCTATTCCTCAGTACCGCTTTTTTTCCTCCCCACACTCTATCTCTTCTTCTGCTATCCTTCTTCACCAGTCTGTTGCTTCTACCCCTCTTCCTATCCCTACTACACTTCCCTGTACAGTCCTTCGTATCTACCTCCGCCGTTGGATGTCTCTCGTTTCCCTTTACCTTTCCCCTTCCCAGCCTCTTGATCTCGATGCCCTCCGCTTCCTTTTCTCTAACCTCCCTTCCCCCCTCCTTGTGGTTGGTGATTTTAATTGTCGCCACACCCTTTGGGGGGATTCTGTGGTCACCTCTCGTGGCCGCTCTCTCGACCACCTCCTTAAAGACTTTGACCTTACTATCCTTAATACTGCCGCCCCCACACACTTTGATCTCCGCACCCAGACTTTTTCCTGCCTCGACCTCGCCCTCTGTTCCCCTGACCTACTACTAGATCTCCACTGGTCGGTTCTTGACCACAATCCCTGTAGTGATCATTTCCCAGTTCTTCTTTCTCCTACTTCCTACATCCCTCTTCCCAGACCCCCTCGCTGGTGCTTTGGTAGAGCAGACTGGCGTGTTTTTGCCTCACTATCTGCCCTTCGCCTCTCCTCTTCTGATTTTTCCTCCTCTTCTGACATGTTGATCTACTTTATCACGTCTGTTCTCGCTGCTGCTTTTGTCTCCATCCCCCAGACTTCCCGCCCCTTTGCCTCCAAATGTGTTCCCTGGTGGAACCCTGCCTGCACTACTGCCTTTCGCTTGAAACGGGCGGCCTGGAGTAGTTACCGATGTAAACGGGACACTCCCGGCCAGCTCCCGGCCTTTGTTAACTTTAAACGTGCCTCGGCTAGGTTCCGCCGGACCACTAAATTGGCTCAGTCCAACAGTTGGCGTGCTTATGTGTCTACCTTGACTTCCTCTACCCCCATTGTTTCAGTCTGGCGACGTATTCATAAATTATCAGGTAAACACCCACCTTCCTATGCTCCTGTACTTCGTCTCCCCCAGGGTGATATTGCTGAACCCCTCCAGGTTGCCACAGAACTGGGCTCTTTTTTTTTTAGCAGCGTCAGCAGTGGTTCCCATCTTCCTCCTGAGTTTGCTGCCCTTAAGGCGACACGTGAGCACACCCCTATTACCTTCACACTCTCTTCTAATACTTCATATAACACCCCCTTCTCCCCCTCTGAACTTACCTCTGCCTTGAAGTGCTGTCGTAACACCTCTGCGGGCCCTGATGGTGTTCACTATCAGATGCTCCGCCACCTTCCTACTGTCTCCCTGATCTTCTTACTTACCCTTTATAACCACGTTTGGCTAACCGGGGATTTCCCACCCCAGTGGCGCGATGCACTTATACTCCCTTTTCTTAAGCCTAACAAGTCTGGTACTCTTCCCCAGGATTATAGACCCATTGCTCTGACTAGCTGTGTCTGCAAGTTACTTGAGCGCATGATCAATCTCCGATTGATGTGGTACCTCGAGTCAAAGAACCTTCTCTCCCCCACTCAGTTTGGCTTTCGACGTGCCCGTGGTACAGCGGAACCTCTCGCCCGCTTACAAACATATATTACTTCTGCTTTTGCCCGACGAGAATCTGTCTTAGCTGTTTTCTTTGATCTCGAAAAAGCTTACGACACTACTTGGCGCCATCACATCCTTCACCAGCTGTCCTGTGTCGGTGTCTCTGGCAACATGGGGGTTTTCCTCCATAACTTCCTGCGAAACCGTTCCTTCCGCGTTAGGGTTGCTTCCTCTTGCTCCCCCTCCTTCTGTCAGTACGAGGGTGTGCCCCAGGGCTCGGTCCTGAGTACTACCCTCTTCCTCCTGGCCATTGACGGCATCGTTTCCACCCTCCCGCCTGGTGTCAGGTCCACTCTTTATGTAGACGATTTCGCCATTTATGCCTCGAGCAGCTCCTCCTCCCTTCTCCATCGCCTTCTTCAATCTGCTGTTACTGTCACCTCCTCTTGGGCCACCGACCATGGCTTCCACTTCTCTCCTACAAAGTCTTTCTCTATCTACTTTTCACGGTCCCGTACTGCTGGTCCTCCTCCCCTTCTTCTTTATGGCACCCCTCTTGAATATCGCACATCGGGCAAGTTTCTTGGTCTTATCTTCGACTCTCGCCTTACTTGGCGCCAGCATGTCCTCTCTCTCAAGGATACCGCCTTTCGCCGCCTCCGCCTTCTACAAACCCTCTCCCATGTGTCTTGGGGTGCTGACCGCAAGACTCTGCTTTCGCTGCATACTGTACTGGTCCTTTCTGTCCTTGATTATGGCTGCCATGTTTATTCTTCCGCCTCCCCCTCCGTCCTCAGCCTCCTTGACCCTGTTCATCACCTTGGTCTCCGCCTCGCTCTTGGAGCTTTCCGATCCTCCCCTGTGGAGAGCTTATACACTGAAGCCGGCCTCCCTTCTCTTCCCCGTCGCCGGGCCCTCCTCTCCCTCCGCTGTTATGCCCGTTCCCTTCAATTTCCCTCCTCCGCTTTGCGTATCCCTCCTTCTCTCTCTGCAACCTTTGCCACTCGACCTCGCTTACCTGTTCCCTTCCCCACCCGTATGCGTGCCCTTCTGTCCCATCCTTCTTCCCCCTCCCTTAATCCGCTTCCATTCTCTGTTTCCTCTACTCCCCCCTGGCTCTCCCCTCACCTCTCCTTTTGCTCCTCTGTCTTCCCTATCTCCCCGAAATCTAATACCCCTTCCTGTGTCTTACGCTCCCATTTCTCGGCTCATTTTCCTACTCATTCTGGTAGCATACACGTTTATACAGATGGCTCCAAGTCTTCTACTGGCTCGGGCTGTGCTGTCCTGTTTCCTGACACTTATTTCCAATACCGCCTCCCTCTTGAAGCCAGTGTTCTTACTACTGAGCTGTTCGCGATTCTTTTTGCCCTCCGCCGCATCTTCCGCCTCACCACTTCTTCTTATACTATTTTTACCGACTCTCGGTCGTCCCTCTCCCTTTTATCTTCCTTTTCCTCTTCACACCCTCTTGTCCGCGACATCCAGGACTGGTTATTCCGCCTTTCTGTCCGTCACAAAACAGTTCGTTTTTGCTGGGTTCCCAGTCATGTTGGAATCCCTGGTAACGATACTGTTGACTCTCTGGCACATGACGCCCTCACCCTTCCTACCTTTTGCACTTCCTCCCTTCCTGTTTCTGATTACTTCCCAGTTTTTCGGACTTTCCTTTATACCCGCTGGCAATCTTTCTGGTCCACCCTTACCTCTAATAAACTCCACGCTGTCAAGCCCTCTGTTTCCCCTTGGTCCTACCCATCTCATCCTACTAGACGCTGGGAGACTGCCCTGGCCCGCTTACGAATTGGTCACACCAGACTCACCCATTCCTACCTGATTGTCCCGTTCCCCTCCCCCCGTCTGCCCATCTTGTGGCGTCCTTTCCTCCCTTCCTCATCTCCTCCTTTCATGTCCCATCTTCGCAACCCCTCGTCTTGCAGCTTTCCCCCACCTTTCCTCCCTGCACCGTGCCCCTCGTCTTGCTGACATCCTCGCTGAGTCCCCTTCCTTTTCACTCCCTGCCCTTATATCCTTTCTTCGTACCACTAACGTCCTACATCTAATCTAACCCATACCCGATCCTACCCCCCACCTAGTCCTGCTACCTAACCCTGCTACCCCAATAGTGCCATATGGCCTTTGTTGCCTGGCACATTTTTCCCCCCCACATTACAATTACAATGTAGTGTTAGCCTGCCGGAACTTTCACCATTATTTGTGGGGAGTGCGCGTCCTGATCCGCACCGATCATCAACCCCTCATTTCTGTGTTCAGGCAAAGAACCAAATCGCCCAGGATGAATAGGTGGATATTAGAGATGAGGGAGTTTCAGTATAAAATGGAATATAAAGCCGGATCTAAGAACGTGGTGGCTGATCAACTAAGCCGTCCAGTTAAGGTAGTTAGAATGGTAGGGCAAGATACGTTCCTAGGGATGACCAAAGATGAGTTCATACAAGCCCAAGTAGATGAACCCCGTTGGCGAGAAATGAAAGAATATTTAGAAGGAAGACAAGTACCACGACATAAATATCCTCCAGTAATCTTAAATCAGTTTATTGTAGAAGATGGAGTCCTTTATTATTCTAAACAGAAAAGAGATAACACCTTGCTCTATTTGTTGGTGGTGCCCACGGTGATGAAAAAGAAAGCCCTTACTATTATTCATGAAAAAGAATCAGGACATTTAGGTCAACTCAAATCAATATTAAAGGCGGAAGAATATTTTTATTGGCCAAATTTAAAGGCAGATGTGAAGAAATTTGTAAGAGAATGCCTAACTTGTCAGCAAACTAAGTCCTCAACTTTACAAAGGCAGTGGCGAG
Organism: Cancer borealis; assembly: GCA_036785275.1. Classification (NCBI taxonomy): domain Eukaryota; kingdom Metazoa; phylum Arthropoda; class Malacostraca; order Decapoda; family Cancridae; genus Cancer; species Cancer borealis. Next base: position 40,504 of record JAXIVD010000620.1, on the reverse strand, counting down.
AATTGCCTCCTGTAAACCAGCCTTTGGATAGAATCAGTGTAGATATAACTGAAATGACTCCTGCTCGAGGAGGTCATCGATATGTATTAACCATAGTAGATCATTTTTCAAGGTTTGTAAAATTGTTAAAATTACGTTCGAGGCAGGCTGAAGAGGTAGTTAGGGGTATTAGATCATACGTGGGGGACTATGGAAGGCCAAAAACGCTCCTGGCTGATAATGCTTGCGAGTTCCGTTCTCACCTCCTGGCGGACTTCTGTAAAGCCCACGGAATTCACCAAGTCTACTCCACTCCCTACCATCCTCAAGGAAACTCCATCACCGAACGTTTACATAGAACCCTTAAGTCCGTGTTAGCGTGCTTGAGTAAGGGTCAACCAATTAAGTGGCCCGACTATATCACCCAGTGCCAACAAATACTCAACGCGGCGGTACACGAGACCACAGGAGAACAACCACACTACTTAATGTTCAATCGCCACGCTCCGAGAGTTATAGGGATAACTCTACCACAGGTGGACGATGAGATAGACATTGGTGTCGCCCTGGAGGTAGTGAAGCAAACGTCCCGTGACAACAGCCGGAAGTGGTTGGCGCGAGCTAATCTCGGTAGAAAAGAACAAACAGTAAGTGTGGGTGATTTAGTGTGGGTAAAGAAAGAACAAATTAGCTCTTCCATCGAACGCAAACTAGGGATAAAGTGGATTGGCCCCTATAAAGTGAAGGAAGTGAAGCAGGGAGGAGTGTCATACGAGCTGGAAAACAGTGGCGACACAATCCTCCGGGCACCAGACAAATTAAAACGTTTTGTAGGGGAGGAGGGGTATATAATCGACATGAGCGAGATCGTGTTGCCTTCCGAGGATGGTGAGGATGATATGGAAGAGCCACGCACAGCCCGACAACGGAGGCCTGTGAGAAGATACGTAGAGGAGTGCTGAGGAGAGAGATTAATAGACCCCTGAGTGTTCTAAGGAAAGGTTACTGCCTCTAAAACTTTTTTGCAGCTAAGGAGATGCCGAGCTGAAACACTGGTCCCGCAGCTGAAGCAGTGATCACCGCAATCCTGGGGGCTCTGGACTCTGCCCCAGGGAAAGGACCTGGATGTTACCCCCCCAAGGACGAAGGCTTGGTGAAGCCCCGCTGAGGATCACCACCCTGCTCAGTTTGCCAGGACTGGTGGGAGTTGGCTTCACCTATTCCGACCAGGAGGTCGAGTCACGTCTGACTCGGAAGTCTTGCATAGAGACAAGAAGAAAGAAGAAGAAGAAGAAGAAGAAGACCGGTCCCGACTTATGTTGATAATATATAAACTCATGTTCTTACGAGTGTGAGAATACGAGGATTTATTTTTTTTAAAGAGGAAAGCCGTGTACCGAGTACAACGGGCCAACTATCATTACGGTGATTCCTTTGCGGAATCACCGGTAAATCCTCGTATTCTCGATGCTCGTTAAGATACCTTGTTATGGTTAGAGTAGGTGCTACTAGCGAAAGAGGATGATGGGAAAAACGCGTGACGTCACTGGAACTGAGGATATATATATCGGTCTGGGCGGGAGGTCAGTCACTAGTGTTCCGTGACCCCGCTCCAGACAGGTAAGCCTTCAGTGTTCCTAAAAGCCTTGCCACACTTGAAAAACATTGTTATTAATATCTAACGGTAAATTGTCCTCCCGGATACAGCTGCCGAGAGGACCAGCAAAAGACTGTCTTTCGGTTGGTGTTTGACGAAGGCTGCATGTGGAGTTGCCTCTCAAACAAGGACGACGGCCAGAAGGACCCAGTGACTCTCAAACAATATTTGTGGCGTGAGTGTATTTTGGTCGTTTTCCATCAGTTCCCTCACGTATAGTTAGGTAGGATAGAATAGGAATATTTGTGTTAAGGTATATGTTTATGTTTGTGTCGCTAAGGGTGGATAAGCATTTGTAAGAGCACCACCACGGATATAGCGAGTACTTTATTTATTTATTCATCATTAAAGTTAACCATTATTTTACCATTATTGTTTTCTCTTCAACACGGACCTTCGGTACATATATATATATATATATATATATATATATATATATATATATATATATATATATATATATATATATATATATATATATATATATATAATGTATTAATATATTTCTTTATGTTTGTGTCGTGGGTGGTAAGATAATAACAAGTGGTGTCGTGGTGGCAGCATATAAAGTAGATAGAAAGTAGTAGATGAGAAGATAGTGTTTATATCGAAACGGTACAGTGATGACAGCGGTGTCAATAGAAAGTAACACCGACCCTCGGTACAATATAATGAAGGAAATATTTTTTTCATTACCTGTGAGTAAAATAAAAAAATTATACTTTCTCCAAGGTTTGTACCACCAACTCGTTCCCTAGGTAATAGTTGTCATAACATACTATCACACAATACTTAACAATCATTAACTACACTATTTAACTTAATGGATAAATAACAATCTATGATACAATATGGGAGTTAGCAAAAACAAGATTATTAGGTCAGGTGAAGGCATAATGAGCTTGTCTTCTTAAATGAATACGTAGGGGACACACACACACACACACACACACACACACACACACACACACACACACACACACACACACACACACACACACACACACACACACACACACACACACACACACACACACACACACACACACACACACACACACACACACACACACACACACACACACACACACACACACACACACACACACACACACACACACACACACACACACACACACACACACACACACACACACACACACACACACACACACACACACACACACACACACACACACACACACACACACACACACACACACACACACACACACACACACACACACACACACACACACACACACACACACACACACACACACACACACACACACACACACACACACACACACACACACACACACACACACACACACACACACACACACACACACACACACACACACACACACACACACACACACACACACACACACACACACACACACACACACACACACACACACACACACACACACACACACACACACACACACACACACACACACACACACACACACACACACACACACACACACACACACACACACACACACACACACACACACACACACACACACACACACACACACACACACACACACACACACACACACACACACACACACACACACACACACACACACACACACACACACACACACACACACACACACACACACACACACACACACACACACACACACACACACACACACACACACACACACACACACACACACACACACACACACACACACACACACACACACACACACACACACACACACACACACACACACACACACACACACACACACACACACACACACACACACACACACACACACACACACACACACACACACACACACACACACACACACACACACACACACACACACACACACACACACACACACACACACACACACACACACACACACACACACACACACACACACACACACACACACACACACACACACACACACACACACACACACACACACACACACACACACACACACACACACACACACACACACACACACACACACACACACACACACACACACACACACACACACACACACACACACACACACACACACACACACACACACACACACACACACACACACACACACACACACACACACACACACACACACACACACACACACACACACACACACACACACACACACACACACACACACACACACACACACACACACACACACACACACACACACACACACACACACACACACACACACACACACACACACACACACACACACACACACACACACACACACACACACACACACACACACACACACACACACACACACACACACACACACACACACACACACACACACACACACACACACACACACACACACACACACACACACACACACACACACACACACACACACACACACACACACACACACACACACACACACACACACACACACACACACACACACACACACACACACACACACACACACACACACACACACACACACACACACACACACACACACACACACACACACACACACACACACACACACACACACACACACACACACACACACACACACACACACACACACACACACACACACACACACACACACACACACACACACACACACACACACACACACACACACACACACACACACACACACACACACACACACACACACACACACACACACACACACACACACACACACACACACACACACACACACACACACACACACACACACACACACACACACACACACACACACACACACACACACACACACACACACACACACACACACACACACACACACACACACACACACACACACACACACACACACACACACACACACACACACACACACACACACACACACACACACACACACACACACACACACACACACACACACACACACACACACACACACACACACACACACACACACACACACACACACACACACACACACACACACACACACACACACACACACACACACACACACACACACACACACACACACACACACACACACACACACACACACACACACACACACACACACACACACACACACACACACACACACACACACACACACACACACACACACACACACACACACACACACACACACACACACACACACACACACCACACACACACACACACACACACACACACACACACACACACACACACACACACACACACACACACACACACACACACACACACACACACACACACACACACACACACACACACACACACACACACACACACACACACACACACACACACACACACACACACACACACACACACACACACACACACACACACACACACACACACACACACACACACACACACACACACACACACACACACACACACACACACACACACACACACACACACACACACACACACACACACACACACACACACACACACACACACACACACACACACACACACACACACACACACACACACACACACACACACACACACACACACACACACACACACACACACACACACACACACACACACACACACACACACACACACACACACACACACACACACACACACACACACACACACACACACACACACACACACACACACACGATAGAATTTCCATCCTTTCAGGAATTGCAAGGTCATTAAAACCGTTTATTACGTATTAAAAGAGACCTGTTAGAATAAATATCATTCACCAGTAGTTTGAACACAAGTTAAACATGCTGGCAACTTAACACTTCTCTTCTCTGTAGTGTTATGGACAGTTCTACGTATTATAAGTAATTAATAACACTTACCTTAGAATTTATAAAGTGTAATAAGTGACGAAATGTTTTGCACTACCACGTACGGCTCCACGTTTGATTTTATGGCAAATACGTTGTGGGCCAAGAATGCGCGAACGAGATCTTGATGCGCATTATCAAAAGTGTCGAGTAAAAATTAGTGAAGCTGTTGTACTACCTTTACACCAGTGGTTCCCAAAGTGGGCGGTATTAGTGATGGGCGTTCCGGCTCTTTTCCGAGAACAGAGTCTTTCGTTCTCGTTCACTCCACTCTTCCGGCTCCCAAACGGCTCTCAAATTTTTTATTTTAGTTCCCCATATTCTGTTTATAGTCTTTATAATTTAGAAAGAATTTCTTAGGATAACTTAGCTAGTTAGCTTTCAAAACCTACTGAATTAAGGAAAGGTGAACAAAATTTAAAAAAACGTTTGTTCATTTATTTTAATTTAAACCAAATTTATATAAAATCATAGACTAAATCAAATGTACCTGTTATTTAATTAATAAAAGGTTAAAAAGCCTTAAAAAAATTACCTTAATTAATACCAATCATAGAAAACATTAATGAATTTATACACAATCCACCTAAACAACTTGTTTCACAGTTTCAGACATGCAGTGTATTCAAACTGAGAGGAATTTCTCTGACTTAATAATAATACCCATAAACATTATTAAAGATAAAGTTAAAATTAAAACATAAGATATAGTTAAAGTTAAATCAAATACAATGCTTCTCAAGTTTTCTTTTTTTTTTTTTTTTTTTTTTTTCATTATTTATATACCGGTTACGTGTTTTGAGGCTTGAAAACAAAAAACATAATTTAGTTGAGAAACAAAGTCTATAAAAATTAGTTATCTACATGTCTGTACAGTGTACACACTTTCACAAACTCGGTCACACACACATACACAGACAGACAGACACACACACACACAAACATAATATCTATTTCCTTTCCTATCTAATATCTATATATCTATCTTAAAGATAG
>JAXIVD010000620.1:0-33826 GCA_036785275.1 Cancer borealis | reverse complement strand
GGCTGGGCAGGGTGAGACTTACCCATAAAACCTCATCATCCCATTGTGTGAGGGTCTGTGGGCCGCCATAAGGCTGGCTCCGTAAACAGTGGGTTGTGGGAAGTAGCTTACTATGTTTATTGAAAAGATCCAGCCGCGCCTTCTCCTGGGACGGCAGAGGCGGCGGGAAGAGAGCAAGACAGAAGAGAGGGAGAGAGGAGAGGAGGGAAGGGTGTTGCATATAGGAAGAGGGAGTAGTGAGGGTAATAGCACGGGGTAAAGAGGCTAGTGGGAGTTACGACGGCTGGGAAAAGGGAAATGGAGAGGGGATTACGGTACTAAGTAGGAGGAGGAGAAAGACACTGGGGAAGGATGGGGAGGGGAGGACGTCTGGCTCTGTGGAAGGGGATATAGGGAAAAGAAAAGAGGAGTATGAGGAATCTAGGGTCATGGAATAGGAGTACAGAGAGGAAAGTTGGAGTTTTTGTGAGAGTCTTGTTACAGTAAAGTAAAGGGAGAAGAAAGGGGAGTTCTGCCACTGATTAAAGGGCAAATGAGGGGTTATGGTGCCTGGTAAGAGAGAAGGAGATAAGGTCATTGCAGTGGAATGGTGAAGGGGAGGGGGAGGCAAGGCACAAGGGAAAGAGGTTGAAGGAGAGGTAATCACAATGCTAGGGAAGAGGGAAACGGGAAGGAGAGGGGAGAGGTGAAAGGAAAACCAAGGAGAGGGAGAGGAGTGGAGGTGGAAAGATAGGAATAAGGGAAGGGGGGAAGGTTACACCACTGAGGAGAGAAAAAAGAAGGAGTAATCAACGCTTCGTGTAGGAGAGGAAGAGAAGGAGGGAGGGAGGAGGAAGAGGAGAGCTGGTGGAAGGAGAGGGAGGAGAGCGGATGGGAGGAGGGAGCAGAGTCTATTGTATACTCAAGCTAATCCTTTACTAATTCACTCACGAAGTCAGTATACATTAGCATAGTGGAGAACGCCATACATCCATTTGAAAGAAAACGTTGATGCTAAAGAAAATATAAGAATATTAAATGGTAAACTAACACTAATTTAATAAGTGCCTCCCAAGACCTTGATAATACAGCTACGCAATACTACTCACAATATAAGCACTGTGGATAGAATAATATAATAACAAACTATTGAATATCATTAACAAACGCAGGACGCGATAAGAATATAAGAGAAACGAGTCTTTTCTTTCAAAGCAAATCATTATCATCAGCTAAACAATATGACAAGAATATTATAATACAGGATGGAACGCACTAGATAGACACGCTATCTGAAAAAAATCAAAACAACAACAAAAGATTGAAAGAGGTATAAGGAACGCTACAGAATCAGTTCACAACCACTACATAAAGAATAAAGTAGTGTATCCATTAATAAATCCCTCGATGTATCGCCTTACATCATTACCAGTCCTGCAACAATTAACTTATTTTTTATTCTGGGCAACCTAGGGAGGGACAGAGAGAGAGGGGGAAGGAAGAGAAGGAGGAGAAAGAAGGGAGGGAAGGAAGGAAAAGATATGGAAGAAAGAGGGGGACGGAAGAGGGAGCGGTAAACAGTAAAAGAGGGAAGAGAGAAAGTGAGCGAAGATCCTAGGGAAGACTAGAGGGAAGAAAGAAAGGGAGGAAAAGGAAGCAAAACAAGGTGAAGGACTGAAGGAAAGGAGGGAAGAGAGGGGGAAGAAGGAGAGAAGAGAGAGGAGAAGAAGAAAGAGAAGAGGGCGTCCCACCGTAAAAGTCTCCCTAGACGTTTCACTAATGATGAAAAAAGTTTAGGCCTTCCAAGACCTTCCCTATATGATGAAAAAAGAAGGAGGAGGAGGAGGAGGAGGAGGAGGAGGAGGAGGAGGAGGAGGAGGAGGAGGAGGAGGAGGAGGAGGAGGAGGAGGAGGAAGAGGAGGAGGAGGAGGAGGAGAAAGGGAAAAACACCTCAGGCCTTCAAGACAGCGTTACGGACTGTCAGGATAAGTAGAGATGAATTGAAATCAACATTTATCTCCCTCACCACGACAACAACGTCCCCACCCCCATCCACACATACACAACCACACATACACACACACACACACACACAAGTACACAAACGCACATTCACACACGTCCTAGAGTAATTTACATGAGTAGGAGAGATCGACCTACTAAGAAAAAGAAGAAAGTTAATATTGCTTGATCTCAATTCAAGGCAACAACCATTGAATTGTGAGGAGTGAAAACCATGGTGGTGATGGTGGTTGTGAAGAGCGATTGTGGTGAGTGCAGTGGAAAGGTTTTGTTGTTGTTGTTCGTGGTGGTGGTGGTGATGATGATGATAGTATGATTACAGTGTTGTCAGGTACGGGGAAGAGAGGGAGGTAGTTATGATATCAGAGGTAATGTCGGGGGTAGAGGGTAAAGATAGATAGGGAATAGAAACAGGAAGGACTAATGGGTAGCAAAGGGGAGAGGAGAAACAAGAAAAAGAAAGAAGAGAAATCAGGAAACAGGTAAAGAAACGGGAAGAGAGAGGAGAGTGGAGGGAAGGAGGGAGGGAGGGTGAGGGTTAAGCTGGCAACCCTCATACCCTTTCGTCTCTGCTGTCACACGTTGTTGCAAGACTCATAACTATTCTGGGCTTGCTTCCCCGTGCAGCACTTCACTACCGAGCTTCGTTACGCAAGTCTGGTCATAACACAAGAACATCAACTGTTGTTACGAAAGCGTTACGGGTTGAGATGAGATAGTGTGTGTGGCATCGCGAGTGTTACGTTCGCCACTACTCACAGCGGCTGTCAGTACGCTCTCACGTACACTGACACGCTTCCACTCGCTCGACCGTGCATAGTCACACACACATACATATTATATATATATATATATATATATATATATATATATATATATATATATATATATATGCGCCCACACACACATGCGCAAGCACGCACGCACACACACACACGCACACACACACACACACACACACACTCACACACACACACACACACACACACACACACACACACACACACACACACACACACACACACACACAAGCAGGGACACCAGCCAGACAGACACACACACACACAATATCCGGCCGCCACGGGCTGGGAATATCTCCACCAGTCACCAAGTGCACACGCCACGGCTCTGAGTGGTGCTCCTGTGTGTCCCTGGCACTCGTTGTGACCCATTACCAACACGAACAGTGAGGCAGCGAATACCTGTGAAAAATCTTGCACTTGTTGTGTTGTGATCCGTGACGGAGTAGTGTTGTAGTGATCTAACAGCTGGGCTCGTAATCATAACGCCCTGCCTACCCCCTCGTCCCCGCTCACAGTCCCACCATGGCCAGAACGGCGCCCTCATCCCTGTCCTCCTCCTATCACGAAAACTATGATAGTTCCCTCCGGGCGGGGAGTAGCTCGTCCTACTCGTCCTTCTCGTCCCTGGAAAGCCTGAGTCTGGGTCGTGTGCTGCACCGTAGCAGCAGCTCCTCGCCCACCTGCACACACAGGTACGCCCCAAGGTGGACGCCCTCTTCCCGCCACAGCACACCGACAGGCTACCTGCGAAGCCGGCACCTGAGTGTGTCCTGGCCCTCCACGGACTCCCTAGCTTGGTCCAGCAGCAGCAGCAGGGCCGGCACGCCCTCCAAATCACATTCATACACCAGAAGGAGCCACTCTCCACGCCCATTCGTAGAATCTGACGCCATTGAGGCACCTGGCGTGCAACAGGAGGCCCTCACACGCGCCTTCCTCTACCCATCATCCCTTCATCACAACCTCCGCCTGGCTGCCCTTCTATTGGTGACCGCCCACGTCTCATTTAAGACTTTGGTGCCCTGGCTGGTCTATCCGCTCCTTGACATGATCATCATTGACTGGACGCCTCGCTCTCTTCTCATAGACATCCCATGAATGACGTTTGGGTCCAGCCCTCCTCGTCTGTTCACGATACCAAAGAGAAACTCATAGAGGAAGCTCAAGGAACAGTATAACAAAGCGTGTCACGAGGCCGGGGCTCATAAATATTGGTTGTTCCTTTCTCCTCGGCTGAAAGTTTGAATACACCGAGTTATCAAGGACGAAGTCGCGTACGATTAGTGATGTTTATACTCAAAGCCGCTTTTTAGTGTTACCTGTGTCGAGCATTTCCTCGCTGTGACATGCCCCGGGGGAAGGAAACATGAGTGAAGTGAGACTGCGAGTGCGAAGAACAGCTAGTGACTTACAACTCTGTGTCGTGGAATTTAAACGCAATTATTGAGTCATTCATTGTCAGTACTTTCCTGGCGAAGTGTTAAGGTTCGTGTGGGGCGCCAAGTTGCAGGGACACGGAGTTCACGGAGTCCAGTAAACGTACACACGCACACGCACACGCACACGCACACGCACACGCACACGCACACGCACACACACACACACACACACACACACACACACACACGGTTGTGCCAACTTAACTCAAGTGTTAAGACCAGTAAAAATAATAACATACAGTAGATCCCTATCTGCATGAACCTCAAGTGATTGATGCAGCGACGCCTTAGTTACAAGGATGGTTATGGTAAATATATCGGTGGATTCCGGCTACTATTCATCATTCTAGTTGGCACGGTGCAACCTGTTGGCACTGGCACTGTCCCTCGTGTTGCCGGCAGGGTGGTGACGCCCAACCCCCCTGGCCTCACAACCACTAGTGCCAGGTGACGTGACACAGCTAAACACTAACTTACATCAAAACATAATATATTCGTAGTGGTTCATTGCAGTTCATTATAGTTACGGTATATAAGGTCAACGGTTAATAAGGCTGTAGAGAAGATTTTCTTTGTATAATTATAATTATAATAATAATAATGATAATAATAATAATAATAATAATAATAATAATAATAATGAAAATATCAATGATAATGAAGTAGTGACAGTAGTAATAGGAATAGTATTAGTAGTAATAGTTATAACTATTTGTGTTAGTATTGCTGGCACTACAGGCGTGTATCAGTGCAATACGTAAATACACAAACAATATTCCCTGCATGTGTCTGGCACTGACTGTGTGTTTCGTCCACAGTGAGGAAGGAGAATGAGGACATCATGAGGGAGCTGCAGGCGGCCTCAGCGGGGATACACAACATCAACGCGACGCAAGTTCCGCCCACTCAGCCAGACTCCAGCCCTGATCTCGCCTCCACCGGCCTTCCTGACCCATCTTCCAGCCCCCCTCACTCTGCCTCCAGCCCCCAACCCGACACTAGTTCAGACCCCGCCCATTCCTGAAGACCCGCGCCACCCAGTCCTCGGCGTCTTGGGACTCTCTGGGTTTTATCTCCTGATGGGCAGCACCTCGAGATGCCACGGGGTCACGGCGGGACGATGACCTCCTCCTGCCACCATCAGGAGCGTCCTTCGTCACCCCTTCCGGAGAACATGACGGGGACGCACTGCCCTTCCCGTTACCCCCTCACCCCATTCCCACCCCCCAAAGAAGTCAACGCGTCAAAACAGTAATTCATGTCTTTTACGAGGGAAGGAAAACTATCACTGGGTTTCTTTTTTCACGGCTGACAGTGGGCGCCATGACCAACCTGCATCCCAGACCTTAACCCACGCCTACCGTTCCCCGCCCATGCCTTGTCGTCTTCCCTGGAGGCACGAGGCGGGGCGGGATCGGATAGGTGTGTATAGGCATGGGATCACTTTGTGGTCAGGGATCCGTGTCCGTTCCTGCCTGTATCCCGCGAGGCCTCCCTGTAGGCACTCGCTGTGTTGCTGTGCTCAGACTGACTCCCCAGCACTGCGGCTGTGGTGCGGCGACAGATCTCGTCACGTCAGTGGATGTCTATAATCAAACGTCGTTGTTTTTATATACAGGTGACATGAGTGGCAGTTTATATCTAAGGCAATAATTACCTTAGACAACAAGTGAGGTCGAGGCAGTGGCCCGTGTTGTTGTTGTTGAGTGTCCATGTTACTGTTCGCAGAGTGTTAATCATTTTTTCATTTGTATACATCAGAACACCTGGACTCCAGACGTTTTACTGTTTACATCTTGGAAGGTTTATTTTACACCAGACAGAGTTATTTACAAAAACTTGTGTCGTCACTTCACTGTAAATATTGATCAATCTACGTGGTAATGTCTACTATCTATACGAGTACTACTTCACTTTGCTGTCAGCTGTTCTTACGCCTCCTAGTAACGCCTGCTGTATTGGAACCTTTCTCCGGTAGTGCTGTATGTAGTGCTGGGCGAGGCAGGAGGAAAGAATGAGAGGAGAAAAGGAAGTGTAGAATAGAAGGAAAGATAGTAAGTGAAGGAAGGGATAAAACGAAATTAGGAGAAGAAAAAACGGATGGAAGGGAAGGAAAAGAGGGATAAGATGCAAAGGGTAAAAGGAATGAAGGTGAGAGATGGAAAGAGGGACGGAACGAGGCTTGAGATATGAGATGAAGCATTCAGGTTTAAAGACAAAAAATCTGGGGACGCTTGCGAGAAACAAAGGGTGCATAGACAATACGCATTGTCACTACTACCACTACTAATACTTATACTAATACCGCTACCATCACACACTACTACTACTACTACTACTACTACTGATACTACTACTACTATACTACAGGTATATACAGCAAGGCACCCAAACTATAACTTTCGCCCGGCCTGTTCCCGATCGAGAGAGAGAGAGAGAGAGAGAGAGAGAGAGAGAGAGAGAGAGAGAGAGAGAGAGAGAGAGAGAGAGAGAGAGAGAGAGAGAGAGAGAGAGAGAGAGAGAGAGAGAGAGAGAGAGAGAGAGAGAGAGAGAGAGAGAGAGAGAGAGAGAGAGAACGAAAAAACAGACATCGCTTAATGCACCTAAAGGAGATTATTCCGCGGTGACGACACATGGAGGAAAAGAGAGGAGTGGAGAGAAGAGGGAGATAGGAAGAGAGGCAGAGGTGGAGAGGAAGAGAAGGAGTGGTGATACGAAAGGGATAAAAGGGATGGAGAGAGAAATAGGGAATATTTGGGAAGAGGAATGTGATGGGAGGAGAGATGGGGAGAGAAGAGATTAAAGGAGGATTTTGTAAAGAAGAAAAAAAAGGGCTGAGTGGAGACCGAGGACCGAGAAGGAAAAAACGGATGAGGAGTGAAGGGAACTGAAGAGAGAGAGAGAGAGAGAGAGAGAGAGAGAGAGAGTGAGAGAGAGAGAGGAGGAGACAGAGAGAGAGAGGAGATGGTAGACGAGAGAGAGGAGAGAGAGAGAGGGGAGGGGCGGGGCTAAATCACACTTATAATCAAACATGTCACGAACTTATGACGTCAGATGAGAAGAGGAGCGGAGGAAAGAGGAGGAGGAGGGAGTGAGGAGAGGAGGAGGAGGAGGAGGAGGAGGAGGAGGAGGAGGAGGAGGAGGAGGAGGAGATCAGTAGAGGGGATGAGTAGTAACCAGATATTAAAGGGAAAGGGAGAACAAATAGTGATAAATGAGGAGGAAGAAGCGGATGAGGAGGGAGGAAGAGGAAGAGGAGGAGGGAGGAGGAGGTGGAGGAGGAGGAGGAGGAGGAGCGAAGGAGGAGGAGGAGGGAGGAGGAGGAGAGAGATAGAGAGATGAGCTTGTTAGGTTACGTGTTCCAAGGGCTTAGTGTTCCTGTTGCTGTTGCTGTCACGATGTCTAGCTGGGTAATACCATATAACATTCTCCTTCTCAATCCCTGAATCTTCTACGCCTTATCTATCTACAGTATGTCTAGTCTGTCTATCCAGCCATCATCTGCGCATTCCCACTACCTCTTGTCTTTAGTCTATATAGAATTTGCTTATTTTTTTACTACTACTACTATTTTATTATCATTTATTTTTTTGTTATTTATATTGTGACACTTATTGGTTTCTCCAGTTCTCCCTCCTCGTGTAAATAACAATAATACTGAGGTGTACGTGTTGGTTCACTCGTTCCTTTAATAATTATCATATATCATACATTCAACTTTGATTATTATTATTATTACTACTATTATTATTACTATCATTACCATCATCTACAAGTACACATTTCGTGGCCCGTTTATATATATATAGTTTCATTGTCTCTTTAAAATAACAGCGAGTAGTTATTTTTTCTACTATATCATTTTCTCTTCCCTAACTTACTACTTATCTCATTTTGTTAGTTTTTTTTGTATGTCTATATCAAACCGTTGGCGCCAGTAGGCTTTACAGAGACAGGATGGACTTGCCTCTTGCCTGTTATTTGGCGTAGGTTTTAGATTTTTTATAGTGACGCCTCGAAATTTTACGTTCTCTCTTGCTATCGGTCTGCTATGAACCGTGGGTCTACGCCGTACTGCTTGTTGTTGTAGTGTGACCATTAGTGAGGAGTACTTTATTTTTTACGTGGAATGTTAATGCTGCGAGAGAGAGAGAGAGAGAGAGAGAGAGAGAGAGAGAGAGAGAGAGAGAGAGAGAGAGAGAGAGAGAGAGAGAGAGAGAGAGAGAGAGATAGAGAGAGAGAGATACAGACACAGACCTAGACAGACAAACAGACAGACAAATAAAGAAGACGTACATACAAGTCTAAACAAAAACAGACACGAGGCCAGACAGTGTGAGTGTGTATTTGCTATTGTGTACCTTTGTCCTGTAGCGTGAGGATGAGACGAGGAAGAGGAGAGCAAGGGAAGGAGGAGGAGGAGGAGAAGGAGGAAGAGGTAGGAGAAGAGAAGAAAGGGTTAGAGAGAGCTGAGGAGACGGTCACCAATAAAACAAATGAAAGTGAGTCTTACTTTTCTTTGATCTCCTCCCCATGTCTCAACACCCTCCCCCCCCCACACACCTATCCCTGCCCAGGTGAGTGACGTAAGCTACTGCCGGCGACAGGTAGATAATTAGGCATCATCCAGGTAAGCTAGGCGTAAATTAATTAGTGTTCTAGCATCTTAAATAGCCCTAGAGGTATTTAATTAACGAAAAAACTTCAAAGCCTTATTTCTTGCTACACACACACACACACACACACACACACACACACACACACACACACACACACACACACACACACACACACACACACATACACTACCCCTAGACGCAGCACCTTCCAGTCTTTCATAATTAGCGAGGTAAGCAGGTGTACACAGGTGTCAGCTATACAGGTGAGCAGACGTACACAGCTACAGGTGAAGACGGATGATTACAGGTAAGGCAAAGGTTCATTTACCTTATTAATGTTATTTTTATCATCACGTCACACGAATATATTAAAGTCTTAAGGTACAGAGAAAACATTTACTCTGTCTTCGTAATTCTAGTTATACTTGTTTTTCTTAACGTTTCCTCTCGTGTGGAAAAATCAGAGCAAACACCTAAAGGGAATGGATGATATCTTCCTTCCTATTCACCTTCAGTTTAACGTGTCGCTGGTTTTTGAGAGTAGGGACAGTGACAAGGGATAAGGGTGGCGAGGCAGGGATTTAATGTAGTTAGTAACATTCTCATACCATATACTGCACACGATTACTTCTATATACAACAACAATATTAACAAACCACTCATGGATATTAAATGTAAGCGGTTTTATATACGATTCATCAGTATATATAAATCAAAATCAATAAATGGAAATAAGGTTACGTCAGTGCAATTATATATACTTCATAATGAGAAGAGTGACTTTTAATAACACTATGTCAGGAGCTTTGCGTTACCACCATCAAAAATGTCGCTGTAAAGAACAGAAGACTTATGTTACCAAGCCACATTTGCGTAGCCAACTGAACGTTATATCAGAACTTAATGATGATTTGACTGTCTACTTTGTCTCACTTTATTTCTGTTAATGTTACTCTCAATTAAGTTTATGTGGCGTAATAATGGTTGTTTTATGCCAGCGGCGTGTGAAGTGGCTGCTCTGAAACTGACGTGGAAGGTGACGGTGTGGACGAGGCTTCAGAGAGACATTAGTGCAGATAGATATACGGACATACATACATACACACACATATATATATATATATATATATATATATATATATATATATATATATATATATATATATATATATATATATATATATATATATGTATGTATATATACACACAAGATATTCTATAGAATGGGAAGCCACAAGACACTCACCTCAACAGAGGGTATCACTGTTTCTACGGAAGGCAGCTGTGAAGTGACCGTGACTGCGAACCATGGCTATAACTACTCCTTCCATTCATGACGCGTCCTATGCTTTGAAACACCAATCCTACCGCTCTACCCTGAGGAAAAAACGCTTATTTTCTCCCAATAGGGGCAATAAGGTTGCGCTCATTACACCAAGGGTGCTTCTTATATTAATTGGTAGTTTTATAAGAAATATCCGATATATTTTTCATCAACGTTGGTGAAGTATTAAATTTAATATAATAATTTTAATTATTTGAAGAAAATTTTTTTTTTTAAATAAAAGTTTTCGTTGAAATGATCTGCAACTTTGCTGTACAACATAGTTTAAAAACATCAAAATCCATTGGCAAATAGAAGATAAAATTTTCCCCAGTAAAAAAAATATGTAGAGGAAGAAAAAGTGAAGAGAGATAGAAAAAGACTTTCCCCCAAGGCAAGGTAACGGTTAGTTTTCCCTTTTTACTAATAGTGTTACTCCTCAGAATTAAGTTTGGTGATGGCGATAACTCTGAACGCCTAGAATTTTGTGTCATCATAGTCTCTCTCTCTCTCTCTCTCTCTCTCTCTCTCTCTCTCTCTCTCTCTCTCTCTCTCTCTCTCTCTCTCTCTCTCTCTCTCTCTCTCTCTCTCTCTCTTCATCTACACTAACACACATTCCTTCAGCTAACACGAACGTCAGCAGAACGAGGCAAAAGGAGTATGTAGGTGTCAGCAGGTGTTCACTCGAGTTTATACTTATTCTCTTGCTGACGACTATACTTTCTAATGAAGCTTTAATCATGGAGGAAAAAAAACTGCAGATTCAACAAGAAAAGGTCCAACGCAGAGTGTGAAGGAACAGTTTGGGGAGGAAGGAAGGATAACTCAACAGGAAGCAAGTTGGTATATAAGCCGTGTGGAGATGGTTTGGGTAGGTACAGTCACTTCCTTCAGTCACCAGGTAAGGTCTCTCATACAGGTACTGAAGAGCCAAACAGGTAGTAAGGGGAACGTTGATTAACACCCACACCCACACACCCACACCCACACACACACACACACACACACACACACACACACACGGGATATATACTTTACTATGATTAATACACAGTCCATGTATATGTGCTGATATGAGACTTAGAGTGGGTGAGTTAATGGGAATATGTAAAGTAAGCACTAGACATTAAAGGTCATATAGCGCTATGTTATGCTAGAAGGCAGACGGCAGAGCAAAGCGGCCACGGCAAGGCAAGGTATAGGGAAGGAAAGGACTGTTAGTTATAGTGAAATGGTTAGATCAAATAGATGATGCGGGTTTGTCAAAGAACGGCAAAACCAGAGCCATTGTGGGATTCAGAGCCATCAGTAAAGACAGGAGTGCAATTAGCATGAGTAGAGAAGTGTTCAAGAAAAAAAAAGGAATTGTAAGATGTAAGTTGATGTATCAGACTTGGAAAAAGATAGAGTTGGCAGAGGAAGTAATTTCTATGGGAGCGGACACCACGGATATTCCAAAATGAACATTGTCGAATAATGAAGAAAAGAAAATTAAGATACAAGTAAGACACAAATAAGTTACAAGATCATTACGTAGGAGTACGATGGTAATGAACAGAAGAAGGAAGGTAAAGAGGGATTAAATTAAGAAAGAATACCAGTAATTACTCTCAGAATATACCCTTGAGGCGCTAATGAAAGTTAGTCACCTATAACGTCTCTTCGGTTTAGTTGTATGAAATAAGTTTGAATCAAATCCCCACCACCATCACCAACAATAATTCCACCACCACCACTATCACCACCATCACCACCACCACCATCACTATCACCACCACCACCACTACCACCAAAATACCGTTCTAAGCCTACACCCTCTCAGGATCCACCACCACCACCACCACCATGCTGAGTTGGTTAATCTCCACCTGCCTCCTTGGCGTAACTCTCGCCTCCACACAGGTATGTACTAGCTTGGCTATTCGACTTTGATTAGAAAAATGTGGACCACCTCTGTGTGTGTGTGTGTGTGTGTGTGTGTGTGTGTGTGTGTGTGTGTGTGTGTGTGTGTGTGTGTGTGTGTGTGTGTACTGATGTCTTTCTATGTGTTTTTTTTAGTTCCTGCAAGTGGACTATACAGTGGAAGACAGCACAGTCACCATGAATGTGACGATTGACGCCGACAACAACTACATCCATTACTATATTCCTGAAGATGATTACTTTGAGGAGGTGGAAATGATGGACGATTTCTATGCAGTAAGTGTGTGTGTGTGTGTGTGTGTGTGTGTGTGTGTGTGTGTGTGTGTGTGTGTGTGTGTGTGTGTGTGTGTGTGTGTGACATTCTATTCCCCTTTCTATTGCATGGCAGTAACAAGCAGATTTTCTCTTTATTCTAACTCCTTCACTTGTCTGCCTAATAAGACGTTAATCCACAATCAAAACAATCCCTTTCATTACAGGGTTACGCAGCCGCCAAGGTGGATTCAGAAGGTCTATGTTACATCCAGGCGCTCGACACTGATCTAGAGGCGAAAGTGGCGATGATAGAGAACAATCCGACTCAA
Source organism: Cancer borealis (assembly GCA_036785275.1). Taxonomy (NCBI): domain Eukaryota; kingdom Metazoa; phylum Arthropoda; class Malacostraca; order Decapoda; family Cancridae; genus Cancer; species Cancer borealis. The sequence goes on along the minus strand of JAXIVD010000620.1, from coordinate 21,132 downwards.
GTCATTACTGAAGCTGTCAATAGCACGTCAGTACTCTTGGAGGACGATGAAGTCAACGACCTCGGCCAACGCTTGATCGACTTCTGCGATGGCAATACCATCTATGAGTTGATTTTCGATAGCAGCGATGAAGGTTCAAATGAGGAAAACTCGAGACGGCAATCTACGAGAGATGACTCCTCCAGTGAAGAAGACTCCAGCGATGAAGGCTCAAATTCTAGCGATGATAGCTCAAACAGCGATGAAGGATCAAATTCCAGTGATGATAGCTCAAACAGCGATGAAGGATCAAACAGCGATGAAGGATCAAACTCCAGCGATGGAAGTTCCTCTAGCGAAGAAGACTCAGAAGAGGATTCCACAGGGTCGCCAGATAACCGTCAAGTACAAGTACAATTCAGAAGGTGTTATGTGTTCTTCTTAGTAGCAAAGTGTTGCACCACCACCCTCACCATTCCCACAGGCTCCTCCATCGTCTTCACTTGGATATTCGGTTAAGATACTACCACGACCTATCGCCTGACTCAACAATGACTTGATATCAACTATATATATGCATTATTGTTCTATTCCTTACATGGTCCTTTTGCTGTACGTATAATATATTCAATAAACTTAATGAAATATATTTGTTCATGTTGATGTACTTAGACACACAGTACTTGAATATTACAAAGTACATTCAAGTCTTGTCTCCTTGTGGGGTTCCCGCCACACGCTTCTACATATGAGTATGGCAACAAATGGAGACTCCCAAATGGACCATTTGGGAGAGGGGCGGCGGGCACCTAAATTGGGGACATGGGGGGGGGGGGGGGGGCGTCTTCTTATATGACCCCCACACCCCTTCCCTTAGCTGCGTCACTGAATTTAGCCATTAGACTTGAGCCTGTATCATGGCACCACCCTCAAGCTGTCACCCGGGGCGAACACCCCCCTTACTACGCCACTAGTTATGTCGTCAAGGCTGTGCGAGACTGCATATTAAATTTATCATTTTTCTATTAGTATTAAAATCTACTTTCCTAGACAGTTAAATTCCTTTTCTTTTCATATCATTTGTCTATTATAGTTATCAATGACTGCATTATGTCATCAATGTGGCGGAAGCTAGCAGGTCTTTTTCTTTAGTGGTCTTTAGTCATTAAGTATTTGCCTGTCCCACCCGGATGTCCAGCCTAGCAGGACCCAACACTTCTGACGGAACAGCCTCAGTCCCACACTTACGTACTCTTTGGCCTTATTACTTATTACTCATAGACACACCACAGCCACCACCATTGCACTAGCTCACTCCTCTATGTGTGTGTGTGTGTGTGTGTGTGTGTGTGTGTGTGTGTGTGTGTGTGTGTGTGTGTGTGTGTGTGTGTGTGTGTGTGTGTGTGTGTGTGTGTATTCAGGTAAGTGTTATACAATCCCTCGGACAACCTTACCCCTTCCCCCTTCACATTCACGGACCGGAAACAAGATGTGCGGCGTGGTGACCAAGTGACCAGATGACCCCCAGGTAGGGTGTGTGACGCAGCGCCTCTATACACACACACACACACACACACACACACACACACACACACACACACACACACACACACACACACACACACACACACACACACACACATATACATACACACATGTTTTTTCCTATTAATATCTTCCCTTTGCCCTCCATCTGTCAACGTATCTGGGACGACACTCCCCCCCCATCACACACACACACACACACACACACACACACACACACACACACACACACACACACACGGGTACTACCTCCAAGGGTGACGTCACAACCCCACACATTAAGTAACGGAAATGTTGTCTTTTATTCCACATCTGAGCCCAAAACCATGATTCAGATCTATATGTAGGTAGGTTGCATGAATAAATATCACGGGAATAATAATATCTAAGTAGGATGGAGAAGCAGTAATACATTATTTTTCACCATGTATAGTGAAGAGATATAAAGAAAACCGTGCCTATTAAGTGAAATTTGATAGAACATAACAAAACAGGTCTTCTTCTTCTGTGACCGCTAGCAGATGACAGGACCTCTAACCCGTTTTAGACCTTCCCTGTTCCTCTACATGTCTATTTGAGGGATGGAAGAGCAGTAACACATTATTCTTCACCATCAATAATGGAAGGATATAAAGAAAACATTATATATTAAGCGTAAGTAACCTAATATAAGAACATCAACAAGTTTCAACAGGTACCGTTAGGTGGCAGGTGGCAGGATTTTTACTATACACAGGAAAGCAATTATATGTACTTTAAAAAATCGTCTGAAACACCTAACCGTTTCCTACATAAACGTTTGTTATATTTGATTCGTAATTATTGCATGAAATTTTTTTATTTCTAAGATCAATCATAAAATCGATATATAGAGTAAAGTAATAATAATGAAATTAAACCAATATAAATCATAGAATAGGATATATAAAAATGATTCAAACCGAAAGTAAAGCCTAAATAAGCCATAGAAAAAAGAAAATTTGAAAAAACAATGAAAAAATTAGAAAAAAAACACTGTAATTATTTGAGTATATCCAAGAGTGTTAGGTACAGTAAAATAAGTGTTAGGACGTGGTGACCTACAAGGATAGAGATGAAGGTGAGTGTGTTGTGTTGTGAGTGTGTTATGGTGGGCTAAAGGGCTGACAGGATGACGAATCAGCAAAAATCGACTAACACACAGGTATACCAAAGGGCTTCTAATGCCTGTAATACCGGTACAATAGTTTACACTGGATGCAACGCAAGCTCAAATTCTAATTGTGAGTGTGTACGGGTCTCTCTTTCTATGTAAAAAAAAAACCCGATTACTTTATTTGTCTGGAACCAGAATAACGTCATTATTGCTGACTAATGACCTTAATTCCTCCTGAAAGCAAACAGTGTTCAGCTCTACTCTCAGCAAAGGCTATAGGATGTGCAAGATCCATTCACCAACGCTGCCAACACTCCGTACTGGCTTGAATACAAAGTACAAGCTGTTACTATTGCTTGTGCATGGTCCCTCAAAGCAGGATTATCGTCACAGCAGTGCTTACAGCCATGGATAAACAAAGCTCCATGGTGGCAGACATCGCAATTGGATCTTGAATGTGTGTATCTCATGACATCCTCGATAATGACGCGACTATTCTTGTCCACCCGGATGTCTGGCTGCAGCGTCATGGATAGACCACCTGTGGCCGCTTCTATATAGTATAAAGTACGGCGCCACCCATGGCTCCGAGGCCCGTCGGTAACAGACGGAATCACAGCCTTGTCCGACACCCACACTCACATACACACCTTCCACAGCGGCAAGAAACTTAATTTTACTGTGTGTGTATAAATCAGAGGGTGATACCTCGGCTGTGGTTTAAAGGTCAGTGTTGGTGGGTGGTGTGAGCAGCAGCAGCAGCAGTTTCACGGGCTTGGCTGTCCTGTCCTTTCGACCTTCACCTTCCGTCAGTGTCATGTGTGAGTCTCGAGGTTCACATTCGAATTTTTTGTTTTTAATTTCCATGCGAGTACTGAATCTGCTAAATCCTTGGTGATTGTGTCCATCTTCTGTTAAATATATCCGTGTTACATCTATTTAGTGTTAGTAAAGATGTATAAGGGAATTCGTTGAACAAAGTTCTTAAGATGCTTTATGTCACCGGATCCAGACGATAAAATGTTGGATGTTCTGACGATATTCACTAAAAATCTGTTCAATGACATATGTGACAACTTTAAATTAAAAGTCATGTTCGTGCGTTATATTCAAGAGGCAAAATATATTCACATATATTTTCCGTGCAGTGGTAAATAATTTATCATTGTGCAATATATAATTTTTCCAGTATGCATGACATTGTTTATTGAATACCGAAGGATATTTTCTTCAATGCAATACAACAGGTGTTAATTATTTGATTCTTGTGATAAATAGTTTGCTTTTCCTTGAACCAGATTCACCTCGATGGTTCATGAAGCAGTTAGTGGTGACGTTAGTGGTGTTAGGGATGGAAACAGTAGCCTCCAGAGGCATCACCATCCCAGGACACACACAGGACACCCTCATGGCTCTCAGGTAATACAGTCTTCCCCTACCAAGCAAGGATCTGTTTGAAATGGAGCAGCCATAGTGAGGATGGAATGTAACCACTCTGTAGCTTGACAATGGTCGCTGATAGTTCAAGACATTTTGGATTTATTTGGCGACAAGGGTAATGTTGACTCCTTCCATGTCCTGCAGGCGGCTGGTGGGAAGACATTACTACCCTCTTAGAGCACCTGCGTCCCATCATGACCTCACAGCTGACCTCTGTCGTGCCCACTCAGCCCTTGCCTTTGCTTCCTCTCAGCCTTGGAGCCGCACCAGTAAGATATTCAGACGTAAACTCCTTCTGTAACAACAAACTTTCGTGTTGATGAAACTACCAAAGCAGCATTTTCTTAACTCTTCTTCCAAGGGTTTCTTTTAAATGTTTTCCTTATGTTCACTTGGTCTTCTCTGAGTTTCCTTCTCTTTTATCCTCCGTAGTGTGGGACGCCAGTGGGAAGGTAGCGGACGGTGTTGGTGTAGGTGCCACGGAGACTCGTGGTTACCCTGACCTGTGTGAGGGTGTCAGAGCTCATTTTCCTGGCACACTCATCTCCCACCTCGAGCCTCACCGACACCACCTGGCTCTGCACAACATAAGCCTAGCAACTTTCAATCCAGATGTTCTCCAGCTACAAGGCACGATGTTGAGGGGCCGATACTGCCTGGTCTCTGTCAGGTGAGTCATGGGTAAAAGGACACAACCCACTGCTTCTGTCACCATCATAAATACTCTTAATTACTATGCATAATTTTTAGAGTTGTTTTAGCAAGTTATCTGTTTGTTCATTTGTCCGAATTGTTATAAAGTGGAAGGTATTGTCTCACTGCATTAATAGAGACGTGCATTGAGCCAAGGGAACTATAGTGCCCAACATACAGGCAAAGGGAATTAGTTCACCTTCTGGTAGAGAAACATTCCACAATAAATCAGCAATATGTAGGAAGCTGATGTTAATTTTGATGCAGTAATATTTTTTCAATCCTTATACAAACATTGACAGGTTGGGAATGCAAAGTCAACGTAGAAAAGTCCACAGATTGTCACACCAGATATAGATTATTCCTTTAGTGGTTTTCATGATGATTGTTGATACACATCTCTATATCATCATTAGCACCACACAATCAATACTGTTATGATTGACGAAACATTCTTATCCATTTAAAGCCGATGTGTTGCTGGCATGCATACAGACTTAATTCTCCATGTGTGTGTGTGTGTGTGTGTGTGTGTGTGTGTGTGTGTGTGTGTGTGTGTGTGTGTGTGTGTGTGTGTGTGTGTGTGTGTGTGTGTTGAGGGAGAGGGGGGGGCGCTGCTGCTCGGCACTCACCAAACTGTTTGTAAAGGGCATTGTAAGCGAACAGGACTTCAGTGCCTGCTTTGAGGGGCTGAAATGATAAATCAAGGTCCTCGTGTTGACCTAATTGTTGTATACGACAGAGGAGAGGAGGAAGAAGAGGATCAAGGAGGCACGGGAGGGTCCTGGCAACTTGTTCGATCCCTGGCGGGCAAGTTTGAACACTCTTACGCCACCTGTGTACCTGACGCCTGCACCGATAGCTTCCTTCAAGTAAGTTTTTCCCCATGTTACGACACCTCAACGAATCAAACTCACATTCACTCCCGCAACGATTACTTTGGAAATTAATCTGTAATTTCCACGATAGTCACTTTCATTTTGGCTTATCAACAAGTGCATGGCATAAATCTTTGTGATCTGGGCTTATCATGGTTACAATAATTAATAAGGCGTATAACATTGTCTTACCGGAATATATGTTGTGTTTATCCCTCACAGGAGTCTTTACAGCATCAGGTGCCAGGTGCCTCCCTTACCGTCACCTGTCAGCGTCAGGACCACAAGACTGACACCAGGGACTTCTCATTCTTGTAAGTGACACTCCCTCTACCAATTCTTTTCCTCTTCCGTCACCTTCGTTACTGTAATGAGGAAAAAATCATTAGTAGTCCACATGAGGTACAGTTACAATGGTAATGTTGTGTTCTGCAGGTTGGTAACGGGCTTACTTGTGCTGCTGGTGACGGCAGCGACCATGCTTGACCTTCACTATCCATGTCCAAGGGCGCCAGTAAACTGCTCATGTCTCCCAGGTCAGTGGCTGAAAGTTGAGAAGTAGAGATTGATTACATATCAACTTTAATGAGGTAACCCTCCTCCATCCTTTCACTACCAGCTCTAACAATCCCTTCACCTTCCCAACCCACCTAACCTTCCACCTTCATCAGCTATGTTCACCTTTTCACCTGTCACTACCTGTCTACCATCTCCCACGTTCCTGCCTTTACCCCCACAGGCAAACAGCTGCTTCACTGCTTCTCGCTCAAACAAAACTGGACGCGCTTAATGAGCCACAGCACAGCAGAGGCTCACCTTCAGACACTGGATGGGATCAGGTGATAAGGATGACGCAACACAAAGCAAAATAAAAATTGAGTTAAACATACACGATACAGTGGCATTAGGAGCAGCCATAGTGTATACTGTGTATGTTTGGGTGTGTTAGAAGGGTATGAGGGTGACAAAGGAAGAATACTAAAGGTGCAGGAAGAGAAATATCTATATAGTTCTTATCAAAATTAACCTCTAGCTTTTCCCCTATTTAAAATCTGACAACAGGTATTATAGGGTGATTATCAGGGTGTTGGGTGCAGGGTGTGTGACAAGGATGTACTGGTGTTTCAGGGTGACCAGTATGATGTGGGTGATCTTAGCGCACCGGTACATGTTCTTCCTGATCTCAGCTGCTAACCCACGTGACATTCTCAAGGTAAGTCGAGTGAAACGTGTTCAAGGACATACAATAATCAATAGAAATGATAGGAATGCATAGAAGATATTGAAAAAATCTACGCCAAGTTAAAAAGATAGGCTAATAGGGATATAGAAATAGTAAGAGAGAGAGAGAGAGAGAGAGAGAGAGAGAGAGAGAGAGAGAGAGAGAGAGAGAGAGAGAGAGAGAGAGAGAGAGAGAGAGAGAGAGAGAGAGAATGGGTGACGTGTATCCTCCTCTGCAGCACATGACAGACTGGAAGTACTGGTGGGTGTTCAACGCTTACCCTTCCGTTGACACCTTCCTCTTTGTGAGTGCCTTCCTAGTGTCCATCTTCCTCAAGAAGCGCCTCGCAGAGTTCACCTTCACCAGCTACTGTCTTCAGCGTTATCTAAGGTTAGACACGAAGAAGAGAGACGTAGATAAAAATGCGATATATATAAACACGTAATTTACACACATGAGAAAATAAAGGATAAGCAAGCAAACAGACAAACAGACTGATAGATAGAGAGGTAGACAAACAAAGACAGCTACGTTGGGCAATAAAGAATTTGAGGACTTTTTTTTTTTCGCAATAAAAGGTATAACTCATAACTCTTCCCTGCAAACACGAAGACAATTTCATGCATTGATCTTTTATATCACACTTATTGTCAAGTAGTTGTAGGAAGAAGTAGAGGAGTAAACATATAACAACCGTCTCTTGTATGGGGTTGTGCAGGTTGTTGCCAGCGATGGGTTACGTGATGTGGACTTGCATCAGCCTCCTACCACACCTGGGTTCGGGTCCCGTCTGGGAAAGAACCTACGAAGCTCTGTTTGGCCGTCCTTGTGCCAACGCTGCCTGGACCAACCTTCTCTTCCTCAGTAATTTCAACGATCCCAGCGACATGGTAAGGCCTGTGAAGGATCATTCTTACATTTTATTTTTATCTTATACTTTAGTGAAAGTTTATTTTTACATTTTTACTACAAACAAAACTAGAATATTTATCTCATTATATTTTGCTTAAGTAGAAAAGTCTTATTAGCGTCATTCCAAGCCAATGATTTGTTTGTAAGGTATTGGTAATTTTGAGAGGAGGAAATATGAATTCTTTGAACATTTAACTATTTGAACACCAGCACGGCTTTAGGGAGAGGAAGTGGACAGGTGTGCGTTGCAAAATTGTATTGTGTACGTGGCTGGGCTTGTGAATGAGCTTGTTGGTGTGTGCAGTGCCTGGGTCACCTGTGGTCTGTGGCGGTGGAGTGGCAGCTGTACCTTCTATCACCTCTCGTCCTGCTGCCCGTGTACCGCTGGCCCACCTGGAGGTTCCGTTGGCTGCCTCTGGCCACCTGCCTCACCCTCTCCGTCCTCCTCCCGGCGTGCATTACCATCCTGAACGATCTGCCGCCCACTGCCACGTACTGGGACTATGAAGCTACACGGTGAGAAACACTGCCTATAAACATGGAGATATTACAATCATCTTTGTGTTTGGTCGATGTAAGTGTCTCACAATGCAACTGGAGTGACCAATTTTTAAAATTCTTTTTTTACACTGAAAGGATACTGGCTAAGAGAAAACAAAAGTATGTAAAAAAAAATCCTGCTTGTTGCCAGATCCTGTAAAGAAGACAGTAGGAGATTGAGTTGAAGAGAGTGTAAAAGTGTAAGGTGTAGTAATGTTATGTAGGTAGTAGTAGAAGTTGTCTTTAGAGGGCAGGCTGCAGCTGCTCACTTGTGTAAATGAGACACTAAGGGAACCGGGAAGAGAGGACACGGGGAATCACTCAGTCTGCAGCACTGCTTACATCCCCGTAGGTACCTCTCCTGGAGTATTCCACCAAGCGGCAGGTGTCTACTGCCTACTCCTATTATATTTATGTGCGGTAATTATTCCCTTTCCCCTCCGTCAGGCTGTACTACAACACTTACTATGTGGTGCCGTGGTGCCGCGCGGGGCCTTATCTGGTGGGGCTGGCGGCGGGGGTCCTCTACCACTGGCTGGACGAGAACAACCTCATTCTAACACAGGTCAGGCCGGGACGTGTGTATGTGTGTGTGTGTGTGTGTGTGTGTGTGTGTGTGTGTGTGTGTGTGTGTGTGTGTGTGTGTGTGTGTGTGTGTGTGTGTGTGTGTGTATGTGTGTGTAATGACTCGTTCAAGGTCAAATTAGTGTCAGATACACAGCTATACACAATACCAGTGTATTATATCCAGTAAAATTGGTAATGCAATTAGTCTTCCCCGAATCGCAACCAATTATGTCAGTGGGAGTGAATAAGTGGTGTGTGGTGGTGCAGGGGTGTGTGCGGGCGTGTGGCGCCGTGTGCTGGACAGTGATAGCAGTGGTGCTGATGGGTCCTTCCTGGATCACCAGCCGAGGCACCTTTTGGGCGGCTATTTATTCCTCCTTAGCAAGACCTGCTTGGGCCGCTGCCCTTGCTTTCTTCGTCATCAACGCCTTCAAGGGACAACCAGGTGAGTGGTTCTGCATTGGAGTCAACAAAGCAGTTGGTAAATCGTCCATCTGTGTCACACATTCCTGATTAAAGTGTGTTTTGGCGATCTGCATTGTATGGCCTTCCTGTTCTGCGCACGTAGCAGAACTTCATTGTTACCAAGCTCCATCCAGGACAGACCATAGAATGTATCTTTTCTGGCCTCTCACTTAGGTTTTCAAATAATCCTTTCCTGTCATACGCTGTCAATGTGTCCTTTTGACATATGTATATAGTTAAGTCTATCCTATATAATTATACTACAGTATATGAGGCAAGGCCAAAAGCAGATGAAAAAAAAATCCAACTTCTTACAACAATATTCTAAAAGAATAATTACCTTATTATGTTCTATAAATGACGTAATACCTTTATCTTGAGTGTGTCTCAGTTTCAGTATCCTCAGTCGATGATGTGTCCGTAGGGGTGTTGTCCTGGTTCTTCTCTCGGCCTATGTTCACGCCCCTTTGTCGCCTCTCCTACTGCATGTTCCTGGTGTCACTGCCCCTTCAGACCCTCGCCGCTGCCAGGCACCACAAGATTCACTACGACCACCTCACTGCGGTACAATTCTTTTTCCTTCTCTCTGTATGCATGAAACTCAGAAAAATATACATAAAAAGGAAGCATTTTATGAACTCTACTCTCCTGTTGTTCAAAGACTTCAGTGAACGATTTATATGATGATTTGTTGTGTATTTCATTTAGTAATATCTTAACACAATACATGAAACAAAACTTTTCACCTGGCTTAGGCGTATCTTGTGTTTGGGGACCTATGTCTGAGTGGCCTCGTCAGCGTGGTGGTGCTACTCTTAGTGGAAGCTCCAGCAGCACGCCTCCTCACGCTCATCACCTCAGGTTTGGGGATTTACTTACTCTGTCTTCATTACAATTGTTTATTTCCCACTAGAGTAAACTTTTTCTCTTGGAAATCCTCTCTTCTTGATGTTTCTCGAGGTGGCCAACAGATGTCCGTGGAGAATGTTGGATGGACAGCAGTTGAATGGATACCTGAAACACACAAATTATACACAAGTATCGTAGCAGAAATAAGAGAAATAATCAGTAACCTTGCACTTGTTCCTACTTAACTTCAGCAATACTCTCTATCCGTCCCCTTTCCTACCTCAGTTTGCCTTCATACCTGTAATTATGTTGGTGTGTCAAACCAAGTGTCACCCCAACATGTCTACACATAAGTTTCACTTTCCTCCAATGTTTTAAAATAACTATTGCAAAATAAATTCTCACAAGGCAACACAACACTACACATGGACTCGCATTCCGTAAAGAGCTCCAGCAGCGTAAAAATGGACGACCTTCATCTGAATCTGTATCCTTGGGCTCACTCTGAAAAGAAGGTACAACACAACTTCAAAAACGGTATTAAGGTCCACTGCGGGAATAAAGTACGCAGCTACATTAATGGCCAGGAGGTGTGGGTGACGCTGGACAGTGGAATCTCTGACACGGTGCTTTATCAAAGTCTAGCCTCAAAGTTAGGTTATTTCAAGGGTGACGAAAAAAGGGTGATGGCCAAGGTGACTTCGGTGTTAGGTACGAAAAAGATTGAGGTGGTGAAGGTAAAACGACTAGTCCTCACCCTGGAAAGTGGGCAGCAGGTTTGTGATCAGGGTTTGATCCTGCCTAATGAAATGGCTCACTTTCATGACGAGTCCAGCATTGTGTTGGGTTTTCATATTCTTCAGCGGGGCGGGATGGTACAGATCTTTCACCGAGAAGGGAGTACACTCTTTATATGCTCTCCAAAGCGCGTGAAGGAACCAAGTAGATGTCAAAAACTGAAAGGAGTGGGAACCTTTACCGTTTTGCCGAGGGGAGTCGGTGCAACCATCAAGACGGTGGTGGTGAGCACTGGCATGTACAGCCTTTACTTCTCAGTACGTATGAGGAACAAACTAAGACACAAGCTGAGAACCGGAAATGTGCAGCATAGTGTAACTTTAGGTATGGGAGGAAAACACACCTTAAAAGGAATCCCAGTGAAGGCCTTGCCATATACTAACGTGGACTTCATCCTGGGCAGACGCTTGTTACACCAATACGAGGCAATCATGAGTTACAAAGACAACAAATTACTCATTCCTTGCGGCACGGTTATGCGTAGGATTTCTTTGACGCGGCGACGGGTATGACTAATGAGGATGAATGCTTTTCAAGGGGAATACAAGGCACACTTTCACTATTAAATGTATTCAACCAGCAAACAATAAAACGACAAATACAGTACTTACATAATAACATTTGTTTATCTATGCAATTGCGTACATTTCATGAATAGTTCTCGAATAACAAGTGTCGATATCGCATAAAACAAACATATTACCGTGGCTGTGTTGCTGCATCAAGTCACGCATCCTATAACCTCACACAACACCTCACTGCTGTACGTCGTCCTCATGAGGCGCTTCTGTCCTGCTGTAGAGCGACACCTTATGACCTTCAAAACTATACTTGTCATGAACCTTGCTAGGCTGGACAGGTTCAAGTTTTTTTTATATGTTCAGCAGCCAAACGAAAATTTACTTATAATTTCTGGATAAATATTAGGTTTACCGTATGTCTGTTTCCGATAGACACGATCACGATGGAGCCGTTAGACTTTTTAATCTTATAATGGATAGAATACACTTAATATACTTGTGAGGAGGATTTCTCGTTGTTCCCTCACCACCCGATGCATCTTGTGAGCACTCAGGCAAAACCACTTGATTTATTCACCTGCCTCCCTTCCTCTCAAAGCAATTCCCATTAATGCGTATTGTTATAATGTCCTCCCTTAAGCCACAAATATCTATGTATGAACAGTAGAAAACAGACTTGCTCAAAACCTAGTATTCCTTGTCTAAAATTCTGCAAGATACATATACATACATACATATGCTTTTATATTCATACACAAATGGATACATACGATCACTGGCATGTAGCTAGATCGACAAATTGATAAATGTTTAACGAGGTGAACATATACAATGGCAAACAAAACAATACATAGATATCTATTATTCTGAATTGAACTTTTTTTTTTCCAATTTCAGCGAGATTTCCGGTGTAAATATCATAATGTTGTCTAGTGATATTATTTTTTCCCTTGTGCTTTCTCAGGGAGGCTATGGCGTCGCCCTAAGGTTGCCTGCGCCGCTACGGAAGTGAAAATTGGCGAGAAAAAGGAGGAAGAGAAAGTCAAGCCGCCCGCCAGACGACACGCTCTCTTGCTAGCCACCCTCTCCTCCCCTGCTCTCACAAACGTCACCCACAGAAACCTCTGAAGATACCCATTACTTCACATTGTTTATTATATTATTTATGGATTGAAAATGTACTTAATAACTTAATATTCAGTCCGCTAAGACGTGAATAGACTCATTATCGTTTTTTTTCTTCCATGCTTGTCTTCGTACATCTTTGAAGCTACCTGTATACTGTGTGTGTGTGTGTGTGTGTGTGTGTGTGTGTGTGTGTGTGTGTGTGTGTGTGTGTGTGTGTGTGTGTGTGTGTGTGTGTGCTCTGTAATAATTATATAATCTTAGTTATTTATGTTAATTTTACGTTACTCATATACGTCTCTGCGTCCTGGCATGAGGTCAGACGCCTGAGTCCCCGAGGCTGTGCTAAGAGTGTTGATTTTAAAGATGAGAGAGAGCGTGAGAGAGAGAGAGAGAGAGAAAGAGAGAGAGAGAGAGAGAGAGAGAGAGAGAGAGAGAGAGAGAGAGAGAGAGAGAGAGAGATAAGAGAGAGAGAGAGAGAGAGAGAGAGAGAGAGAGAGAGAGAGAGAGAGAGAGAGAGAGAGAGAGAGAGAGAGAGAGAGAGAGAGAGAGAGAGAGAGAGAGAGAATATGCGAGTTACCTTCCTTGCGTGATACTATACTAAGACTCAATTTATTATTTACTCTATTTATTGTATGTCATAAAATAATAATGTCTATATTCATTATTATGCTCATTAATTACACTATTACAAGCAACAACTAGAGTATGATTGTCCCAGTACAGCAGACGAGACTTGCTTTTATAGAAGAGAGGATAAGGGTTAAAATAATCACAAAACTCACCATTGGAGTAAGCCCTGAGGAAGAGAAAGAGAAAGAGAGAGAGAGAGAGAGAGAGAAGGGAGGAAGGGTAAAAAAGGAGGGAAGGAAGGAAGGAAGGATGGGATAGAAATAGAGTAAAGGGAATATGTAACCTAAATATTTTCATTCTTGCCATCACCCGACATTCTTCTCCCCTCCCCCCCACCAAAAAAAAAGAAGCTTGGGGTACACTGGGCCAATATACAACACCTTTTTTCATTGCGTGTGTAGAGTATCCGTAAAAGTTTGTTGCTGCGCCATCTACACACAATCGCCGCCAAATTGGTAAACTCTAGTGTATTTTTTTGTTTCCTTTTACGACTTAAATACTCTCCTAAAAGCATCAGATGAACCTCTAAATTCGGAAGTTCTAATAAAATACCTCTATACATGTTTTTTTTCCTCTCTTTCTGTATTCATTTTTTTTGGTTTGTTTTTCTTCCTATGGTATATATATAACTAACTCCTTCTAGCGTCTCATAACTTACATCCTATCACCATTACCTTCATACCAGCTTCACTTACATCTTTACCCCTCTCTCACCCTTCCCTCACATCCTTACATCATCTAAACTCACATCCTTTACGTCATCTTCACTCTTTCCTCACTCTCGTATCTTCCTTCTCATCTTACATCACCATCTTCTCCTTGACTGGGCTACGGGTGATGATCCTGTCAAAGGCGAACCTGTCCAGATTGATAGAGTGGGAGCGACCGTCCACTATGCACTCCATCACAGCGCGCCCCACTGCCGGAGACTGCTGAACGCCTGCCAAGGACGAGAAAGGAGCAGCTTAGGCAGGTGAAGATGCTGCAATGGTGTCTCCTGGTTATTAGAAAGTATTATCTTCCTCACTGACTGACTTTAGCCCTCAGGTTTTTACTAGCGAGAAAGTGATGTTCTGATGGTGTTTTTTTTTTTTTTCTCTCTCTCTCTCTCTCTCTCTCTCTCTCTCTCTCTCTCTCTCTCTCTCTCTCTCTCTCTCTCTCTCTCTCTCTCTCTATGAACCCTTATATCACTTCACCTTTAAATAAATCCTTATAGTTTTCCTTCCTTTAAAGAAGAAAAAAAACAAAAAACAAATATTATCTTTTTCAAGGCTTTTCATCCAAATTAAAATACATATAATAAGACAAGAGCTTAGTCTCCCCTCTGATCCCCCCCGCTCACCCCCTACCCCCAGTTCTACCTTCCCTTCCTCTGCCTCCCATTCCCCATTTAATTAGTCCCTACTTTCCTCACTTAACCCTCGTCCACATCTCACCGTGTCCGCTCAGTCCAGTGGCAATACACATGTTGGTATACACGGGGTGGAAGCCGAGGATCAGGTTCTGGTCAAGAGTGTTGTAGTCATAGTAACCGGCCCATGCACTCTGCACCTGAAAGACAGAACTACGTCAGTCACACACACGCATCCACGCCGCGCTCACGTCATAGGGTGTTATACTCCCACGTAAATGAAGACAAAGGTATATGGGGTTTTGATGTAGTATAAAGTTGGACAGGTGTAATTAGTGGATTGAGAATGTAATTACCTGTATATCCACTTCATAATAATAATAATAATAATAATAATAATAATAATAATAATAATAATAATAATAATAATAATAATAATAATAATATAACAACAGCAAATACTACTACCAATGAAAATATTTTTGCATCAAGATTTTATGAGTCTTCATCAGCACGGGAGACAATGCTTGGAATTTGAAAGCCATATTAAAAAAAGCTGTAAAACCACTCAGATGTGTCGCTCCCAAATGATGTCCATTCCTCCTTGGCACACACAACACAACAGTACGAGGAATGCCAAGAGGACGGCGTAAGGTGTTCAAAACTTTCTAACTTCGTACCTTTAAATTTCCAAAAGCCGGGCACCTCTCCACCATTAGCGGCCAGACGTGTGTGTCAAAGTAACTGTAATCCACACTCAAGTCCGACGCATCTGGTTCCTCCTCCTCCAATGGTCCCCGTGAGCAGAAGAAATACTGCTGCCTCAGATCAGGCCTGAAGTACATGCCTGTGTAGTCGTTGAAGACAGGGCACCCCTCCCATGGACCCTCAGGAGCGTGGACGCAATACACATAACGTTTTCTAAGGAGACAGGGAAAGGGATGAGTGTATCTGGATATACCACACACACACACACACACACACACACACACACACACACACACACACACACACACACACACACACACACACACACACACACACACACACACACACACACGCACACACACACACACACACACACATTATTATCATTCTTATTATCATTACTATTATATTCAAATCACACCACCTTGGTTCCACAGGGATGGGCGTCGCCAAGACTCCCTCGCCGGTGCCCAGGCCTGCCATACGACCCACCTCCCCTGACCACGCCCCGGCACTCACAACCAGGGTAGAGAAGGAGATCTCCCGTTGTTCTCCGTTCTTAAGTGTCATCTGTACAACACGAAGAGGACGATAAGATGACATGACAGGTTGTTATGAAGTTTTCAGCACAAACGTGACTTCTGGGCCAAACCACTTTTTTCTACCACAACAGATACGAAGGAACCAGCGTTTACTCTGTTGCTTTTAGCCCCTTTATGCCACCAGCACTCACCTGGGCTGTAGTGAGTGACCTCGTGGGTGCAGCATTGATCTGGTTCCCATCCGTAGTTCTCTGACCTCTGTCGGATTCCTGTTGGCGGTATTGGAGGCCCGTCAGCTTGGCAGGAAGGTAAACTGCCCCTAGAGACTCAGCCTTCCGCCTCATCCCCAGCAGGAGGCTCCACGGATCAAACCTACAACGATATGCTTCAGTAGAAGTTGTCCTTGTCTATGTAAATTTGCGAGTCAGTTAAATCTTTGGTTCCATCAATAAATAGGAAAGATTAATGGAATATAGACCTTTTTTGTTTTGTCCTGTTATTAAAATTTTTATCTAGTCCCATAAGTAAATTTCACTTGTAATGCTACATTTTCTCTAACTTTAACTACATGCCTCGTTCACTTTCTAGGGCCTGATACATAATACTTTCTAGTTAATTGTTCTTCTATTCAATTGCAAGAACCCAATAACCTCATTATTTCATTCAGCTTACTAGTTAATCCTGGAATAGTGCCCCATTCTTTGTCTTTTTTCGTCTTCCCACAAGCTCGATTCCATCCAGAGAGGAACACAGAAGACAAAATATCTTGATAACTAATATGACCTTATTCATTTTGATGTTCTACTTTTAGCTATGAATTTAGTTACATGAAAGCTTTTGTTATCAAAGCTTTTTTTTATGTAATCCTTATCCACTCTCTTAGTCGTGGTACAGATACAATAATTGTTGCCACTCATCACCATCCTTCATTGTTGGTGCCGACGACGCCAGCCGCTATGTTCTCCTTGAAGGTGAGCCACGGATACCACTTCCTCAGTTGATCCGGCCACAGCCACGCCACCTCCGCTCCCAGCGACCTTTATGAAAACACAACCAAATAAGCCACACTGAACATCCATTTGTCATGCCATTTATTTGTTCCTCTACTTCCCACTCACTCGTCTATCGTCATGATGCACTTATTTTTATTCTTATTTTTGTATGTGTTGTTGGGCATTTTTATTGGTCATCAGAAGTCAATTATTTTCTTTGTGAACATACGTCAGTTTTAATGCTTAATAAACACACGCACGCACGCACGCACACACACACACACACACACACACACACACACACACACACACACACACACACACACACACACACACACACACATTACATCCACCAATCAACCAGCACCAACATTCCTACTTAAACACCCACCCATTGAACCCATCCACACAATATCCACTTCTCCCACGGCTTACCATTCACTCATCCACATTCAAAATCACACCTAACTCACGTCTGTTGTTTGTAGTTCTCCTCCATCTGTTTGAGTCCCTCCGGCGTGGCAAGGAACAGGTAGCCTCGGGGAACGAAGCTCAAGTCTGGGGGATCCTGGCCCTCCACCGCTAGTAGCTCAGACGCCCTATGAACGAAGGTGACGCCGTACATAGAGAGGAGGGTGTTCTCTGCCACGCTAAACTGCTGCCTTATGTTGGACAGGGAGAGGACGGTGGAGGCTTTCTCATACTGGATAGAGAGAGAGAGAGAGAGAGAGAGAGAGAGAGAGAGAGAAGAGAGAGAGAGAGAGAGAGAGAGAGAGAGAGAGAGAGAGAGAGAGAGAGAGAGAGAGAGAGAGAGAGAGAGAGAGAGAGAGAGAGAGAGAGAGAGAGAGAGAAAGAAAGAGAGAGAGAGAGAGAGAGAGAGAGAGAGAGAGAGAGAGAGAGAGAGAGAGAGAGAGAGAGAGAGAGAGAGAGAGAGAGAGAGAGAGAGACAGAGAGAGAGAGAGAGAGAGAGAGAGAGAGAGAGAGAGAGAGAATGTAGTTATTTCTTGACCTTCAGGACCTTTAAACACAATATTTCATGCTCTTCTCTGTACTCACACTACTCACACTACACACACACACACACACACACACACACACACACACACACACACATACATCCTTACAGTTGAGTCTTGTTCGAGCACCACAACATTGAGGTCTTTCCCCGCCCGCTGCTTTAGGTGGTAGGCGGATGAAGAGCCCACGGCACCGCCCCCGACCACCAACACATCACAGGAACGAGGCCAGGCGGAGGAGCAGGCTGGTGGGGAGGAACTTTACCTCTTCTTACTAAGTGAAAATGTAACTCTTGTCTACACCCATATAAAAAGTCATTGTGTACTTTACGGGAAAGACGTGAAGAAAAAAAAAAATCATGTTCTGTATTTCATAGAAGCTGATTTAGTATGTAATGTAAAGTTTCAAATAAGCAACTGCATAAAAAAATGTTTAATGTTGATGAATGCAGCGCCATTATTATCGTTGTGTTTTGTTGATGTTTATGCAAGCCAGTATAGTGTGTACTCAGAGTCCTTGGCGCGGGTGAGGCAGTAAACACATTGATGAAAGGTCACAAGGAGCGCCACACGCCCTCACTAAGACGCTACACTAGTATAATACATATAGAAGGAATTATGGAAACTTTCATTTATGTATAAAATCATCCAGCAACTGAATTTCAAATTAATGTGGATTTTAGCTTTGATTTTCTATTTTTTTTTTTACGGAGCGACAATAAGCGGGTTATGTTCTTTGTTTTCATTTTTAAGCTCTCACTCCACCTCCATTTGCGTAAATTAATTAATAAACAAGTCAAAGGCAACGGGTTCCTTTATGGCGCCGACAAAATAAAACAAATCTTGCTTCTTTCAAAACGGATTTTGTTTATAGTACTTATGATTTTAGTGCAGCTAAGTAACGTTTGCGTAATATGTGTAACAGTGACAGCGTGTACCAGCGACTGGGTTAGTATACAGCAGGTGGAGTCTCGCCTTAATACAAGGATATCAGTTCGCAAGGGAATGTTCTGCATTAAGATTAAGATGCAAAGGAGATGCTTGTTAATGGAAGCGAAAGGCAAGATAAGTTCTCATTCGTGTCTTAAAACTTTTGAGGAAATACGAAATTAGTCATGAATTAATAAAAGTTGTTGAATAAATTAACGTCTCGTTGATATGAGTTTTTTTTTCTAGTGTGAGGTCATGATTAATTAACTTATTTACACAAAACTTAGATCCGAGTGTATGTCAAATATATAATGTTAGAAAACTCGAATCCTTGCAGTTTGACAGGAAATACACACATACATCATGGTCTCTGGGCAATGTTCCTGCCGTAATATTTATAATCTACTTCGAGGTGGTGACACTCAACATTATTTAGATTTCAGGTACAATAACAAAGGAACACGTGACCTTGCGGTTTGCGTTGCTATATTGTTTACCGTAAAGTCTGCAGAAACTCACCACTAGCCAGGCGTCGCGAGGCACTACATAAGCTTGGCCATGCCCTCTGCAGCACCAAAAAAGAGGCTGGAGTCCGGATCATCTGCAGAAAGGAAGAGTATTAGTGATAAAAAGGAAGACATAGTATAACTCTACGGTACAATAACAACTCGGAGTAGTATGTTTATCCAAGTTTTCATCAAATTCATGCGAGATCAAGAGCGGAAAATCCCTGAGCATTCAAGTGGAGTGTTCACAGCTGTTCCCCCATCACTAGTTCACAGACAGACGCAGCCATCACACGCCACTGAGACGGTGACTCGTGGGAGCTCCAACATCTGCCTCACGTCTTCCCAGCAACGCGTCAACGTGCATCAGGCAGGCAATTCTGCATCCCTCCCTCCCTCCCTCCCTCCTTTGATCCCTTCTTTCCACCACCCCACGGGAGATGGATTTCCAAGGAGCCCATAAACCTACACGAAAAGCATATGATCGTAATATATATGTAAACGATTTAAAGAGAAAATACGTAGTAAGAAGAATGAGAGACAGTGTCCAGTCAGTCAATGCCGCGGACACTGACGGCCAGACTCTCTTCTCACTTTTTTCTCCATCATACTGTCTATAATACATACTATTTAATAAATATATTTTGTTCACCTCACACTCTGCTGAGATGTCTGCATACCATGTATCTGGATATGCCCTTACTCCCCTCCTTCCCTCCTCCCTTCCTCTTCATTCACACATCTAAGAGATCGTTTCGGGTGAAGAGGCTCAAAGATTTCGCTATCCGTTGCCAGGTGATGGTCAATAGTGGCATGGAATCTCAACCTTGAATGAACTTTGAAGGGTCACAGCTTGTGTATTGATGCTTCTGAAGAACGTGAACGTGTCGTGATGAGAGGCTCCCAGTGTTAATAAGGAGGTTAGGTTAGGTTAGTGTAGAGGTGAAGGACATTAATGAGTCCACGTCGTTGGGATCAGACAATGTAAGGCCATTCCGTATAAATGTAGTTACCACGTATCAATAAGAAAATAAATAAATGGGCGTACGAAATTGGCATATGTAAAATTATCCGCAATGTGTCAGTTTGAATAAAAATAAATAAGGGAAGCGAGGAAATATCTACCTTTTTCTCTGAGGTCTAAAACCTCTCCTTTGAAAGAACGAATGAAGGAGATGAAAGATACACTAACCAATATTCAGAGAGAGAAATACAGAGCAAAAAAAGTAACACGCTACATTTCAGTAATAAGTAACAACAACAATCATATCTCCCATAAGATTACACCCACAATAATACATCAAGATAAAACTAATACATCTCAACAAACAACACTAAGGAACAAATATAGTTACAAATCCATATAGTATTTAAGGTAACAAACACCAGTACATACCTCCCTCTCGCCACCAGTCGTGAATGTGAACCAATGAACATCCTCGAGACACTCTTGAAGGCGCCCTCGCACCACAGTTTTAACCTTGATGAATTATGTCCTTGATATATTAAAAAACCGGACAATTCCTGATAAGTTGAGAGGCTCGGGTTACTAGGAGGGAGTATTTCTTGTCAACACCAGTCTGTGCCACACTCCACTACTTGCTTGGTGTGTTATCAAATTAAACACAGATGATGTGCACATGTTCTGAGTGCATTTTTGTATTCATTGCTAATAAGTTTTCTTATTGCAGCGGATATATTGATATTAATATATATATATATATATATATATATATATATATATATATATATATATATATATATATATATATATATATATATATA
>JAXIVD010000619.1:112620-135389 GCA_036785275.1 Cancer borealis | reverse complement strand
CAGTGAACGAGCGCCAGGCAGAAAAAAAAAGAAAGAAAAAAGTCAAAGGTATCCTAAGTGAGCGAGGTCATCACTGTGATTCACGACCTGACGACTTAATGTTCACAAGCCTCTGCAACACCCCCGTCATCACCTCACCAGCAGCAGCAGTAAAACTTTTAACACGATAACGAGACGGCCGTTCCCTCCACGTCACGCACGACATAAATTGACTGCTCACCTCCCGCCAACCAGCCAGCCAACCAGTCCATTATTCCCAGCCACTAAAATCTCAGGAGCGTCTTACTACCTTCAAACGGCTGGTCATCACAGGCTAAATTGGTCTGTCTCTGACTTTAGCCCCAAATTTAGCGGACAATTACTCCTACACAGGCAAGCCGACAGCCCTGTAGATGTCCACTTTTCACTCACACTTACCATTTTCTTTTCCACCTTTTACTATTCTTAACAGTTCTGTCTAGTTTTACCTTTCTCTTTACGTTTTTAAGTTACAGCAAAAAGAAAATTTCATATGGCATCTACTTTTCTTACATCCGACTTTGCTTATTCAATTTCCTTATATTTTCTCACACCTGTTCTTACTACACTAGATTACTCTACATTTTGTTTGGACCTTGTCATACTGCATTAGCTTTCCTTGCATTGTCATTCTCACACTCACTACAAAGACACGTTCACGCCCACACATATACAAGGAAGTCACAACATACCATGACAGGGGCGAGCACCGTCTTGGTCAGGTAGGAAGAGAGAGACGAGGCGGCGAGCGAGGAACACCGACACTTCTTCCAAATTCATAAGGTTTCCGGAGCCTGTTGGACACTCCACCCGCAGATCCTTACCGTAGAAGAAGTGATACCTGGAGGGAGGAATTCTGATGAGCATTTGTAAGCCTAGCAAGACAACAGACCGTCAGAATAGCAACCTTATTGTGAGTCATGATACATTATAAGGTAAAAACATAAACAGGAGTTAGAATAATGTAAGACAAGAGGTAAAGAGTCAATTTTCATGTTTCGTGTTTTTTTTTCTTCCGATGTGTGAATGTTATTTTTTCAAACATAATAAAACATCAGATCTCATACGCAGTGAAGACACACGTGAGGTTAGGTTACAAGAGACTTCCTAACGGTATAACAGTTATAGAAGCAAGAGTGCATTGACTAGTGACTAACCGTTTGAGGGATGTGATGATGAGGAAGTTCATGGGAAGCCAGATTGGACCTCGCCAGTTGGAATTTCCGCCGAAGAGGTGAGTGTTGGACTCTCCCGGCACGTAAGACACTTCGTGACGCTCCCCTCCGATGTCCAGCACGAAGGGAGAGTCCTGGAACCATAGCAGAAGGGAAAAGAGGAGGGAGGAAATTATAAAAGAGTGTAGTGCAGCCATTCAACATATCATGGATTTCACTTCACCTCCAACAAGAATAAGAAAACAAGTGATGCACATTGGGAACAAAAAATTAATCCAAAATGTTTCGTTCACATTGAAGATCATTGAACCTTTATTATTTATTAGTCTGATGATATATTTAATGATGGGTGTATGTAATGACAATATCAGATGTTACTATTATCAAATCACTTAATGCATACTTGTAATAGTTTGTCCTAATGGAATACCTGGAGTTAATTAATTCCTTACCTGATGCACCTTGGAGAGTGATCTGATACCGTGTGGAGAGAGAAACTCATTCTCATCCAGCAGGTAACGGAGGAGGCTCAGCAGCTGGTCTTTCGTGGGCACCGCTAGCAGCATCCTGTCTGAGCCTCCCTCGCTCATAAAGGTCACCTGAAGGCACGGAGGTAGGAAACAGAAAAAAAAAGAGAAGAAAAATAAAACAACGTGCAATTGATACTATAATGAGAAAGGTATTTATGTAGTTATGTCTTCTAGATATGTTGGTTTATTTGAAATATTCGTTATAAGTAACTATTGGCTTTGTAGAGTGAAACAAATTATAAAGAAAAATAATCGAAATAGTAAAACTAAAACGTTAACTTTAAATAAAAAAAAAAAATGCAATTCATGTGTTGGTGGTGGTGGTGCCTGAAAGAACTATAGTATTGGCTGTAGTAGTAGCAGTAGTAGTAGTAGTAGTAGTAGTAGTAGTAGTAGTAGTAGTAGTAGTAGTGGTGAATATATCTAACGTAATAGTTATAGTAGTGGCAACAATGGCGAGTGCTTTACCCTGGAGGCGAGGTCAGGCCGGTTTTGTATAAGCCAACTCGCCCTTTTGTAGAAGCCCGGCAAGGCTCTCACCTCATCCCGCACCAACACAAGGACAGCGAACAGTGGTACCAGACCAACCAAGGAGCGAATCTGTAATACACAACCACTCCGTCACCATTACATTCCATACGTAATACTCATGCTCCCTCCGCAATCGTTAAAACCCATCCGTCACTGTATAGTAATCCCGTTGTATTTTCATATTTTCTATTTTTTTTTCTCTCTCTCCGTCATTTTCGTGTTCGTATGCTCTCCGTGACCTCTGTTAATCTATAGTATTTTCTTATATTCCATTCCGTCAACTCGTGTGTATGTGTGAGTGAGTGGTTTTATTTCTTTTTATTTGTAACCATAAGAATAGTTATCATGCAGATTGAGGAATAATTTATAGGAATTCTTAACATTTCTTGATTTACGCCATGCATGTCACTCTCGGGACAAGCCTTCCTGCGTCCATCTTAACAGAGATGGAAGAATGAGGAAGGAAAATGTTCGGAAAAATATATAATCCTTGCCACAATGTATTTCTTCAGTATTACAATGACAAATATCAAGGAAATATATGTCAAAGAAAATTATTCACCAACGCACGGAGAAAAATATATAATAGATCAACTGACTTGGTTTGCGCAAGGAGACAATATACACAGTTTCGAAGAAAAAAAAAAGTGGTAATCTATTTCGTCAGTAAACAAGATGTGATTAGCGGCATCTAGTGATAAAGAATACTAAGTCGGAACTACAGTTAAGGAGAAACGTAATATTAGGAGGCATGACAGCTGACCACTCACTCACTACCTTAACCACGAGGATGTAAAGACCATCCAGCCTCTCCCAACGTGTTTTAGTGCGTTAGTTTGCCGTGCTGGACAGGAAAAGACGAGACAATGTTTGAAACTACACATTCTTCAACCTATACACCAACTACGAAAAAAAAACCCAATCCATTAAAATTGAATAAAATGAACAAAATAAATATAATACTTAAATAAATAAAAAAATGAACAAAATAACAAGCAAATAGTTAATCAAATATACTACCTAACTAACTAAATAAAACATGAATAAAAGTTAAGTTCCTATGTATGAAATTTGAGCGAGTCGTGTCCACCAACCAATGATTTATGATTTTAGCGCCGCGGAAAGCGTTTACATAGCATTCACCGACATCCATTTGGCGTCCGACATGTCAGTGTTTTTGTGTAAATAATGCCTGCGTCCTCACACGTCACCCACGATCCTAACACGACAACACCTCACCTCCACACATCACTTTCATCAAACTTATTATTTTTCTTTGCTATCAACGAAAAAAAACAAAAAACACACACACCGTTTCGTCCCCAGAACACACTTAACGTAACACACTAAACACACTAAAGAAGACTTATATCCTAAACAACACAGCTTCCCTTAACAACACACCCTCACTGGTCTCTCCTCACCTTCATAGGCATTGAGGATCCGTCTGGCTTCCTGATGTAGTCGTAGTAGAAGCCGTCATCGTTATCCCACAGTCCACGCCCTTGACCTGATGAGTTGATGGCGTCTACGATGAGGATGAAGTGTTCGAAGTACTTAGAAGCCATGTCCTCGTACGCCGGGTCCCGCTCAGCCAGGATGAGGGCCATGTCAAGCATAGTGACGCAGAAGAAGGCCATCCACGCCGTGCCGTCAGCCTGGGAACGCAAACACACACACACACACACACACACACACACACACACACACACACACACACACACACACACACACACACACACACACATACATACACGCAAATCAATCCAAACGCCCTTCACAGTGTTTATATCATAGCATCGATAAGCCTACAGTTCCTAGCCTGAAGTAAGCCAGCAAGCCACACATACACCACACACCTGCTCCAGCTGGCCCGCCACTGGGAGAGGCCTTGACCTGTCGAACAACCCGATGTTATCAAGGCCCAAGAAGCCTCCGCCGAACAGATTCCTGCCGTTAGGATCTTTTCGGTTCACCCACCTGATTATAAATAAAAATCCATCAATTAGATTATTCTGCATATATGTAAAAAAACGATGCAATTCTATATTATCTAAATCTAACGTTTGTTTATAATCATGTAATTTGATATTATTTAAATGATGATTCCTTCGCCAATGACCAAGTAAAGTTGAGGGAGAGTTTGTTGAAGGCCCGGGCGAGGAAGGTAGTGTCCCTGGTGCCACGTGGAGCACTGCCGCGGAACACGTTCATCACCGCCCACGCGTGCACGGGCGGGTTCACGTCCCCCAACGCGAACTCGTAAGCTGCGTGGCGGGATGATTAAATGGAACACGGTTAGGTTAGGCTAGGTTAGGTTAGGTTAATTTTGGTGATAGTATTGTGCACGATAACATATTCGTATAGTATGGAAACGTTTTAAGTGTTTATCCATATTGTTGTATTCTTCAGTCTTAACAAATTTATCTCAATTAATGCTGTCTATTGAAGTCACTAAGCCTTTCTTATTACTCCTCTGCTATTACTGATATATATAATGACGTCTTAACAGTTAACACCAAGCTACACACTCCTAGAATGCTTGAATGGGTTGGTATACCTGGTATTTGTCCGTTGGGATGCATGTACCACTCACGCAGGAAGAGCAGCAGCTGATCCTTGGCGAAGTCACTGTCTACCACGGCCATAGCGACCATGTGGAAAGCAAGGTCCCACGATGCGTACTGAGGAAGGTCACCGACGAAGGAGGAAATCAATTGTCTGCCAGAGTAATGACCGAACCAATGTGAAACTCTTGTAGGAATAAAACAATAAGCCTCATACTTTGGTCTTTTATATTAGAGGCATGATACTGATCTTTACTTGTTAGTTATTCATTACAAGAAGATGGGAAGTGTTCAGAGACTCACCCAAGGGTACTCCCACTTGTCTGGCATTGAAATGATGTCACGGTTGTACAGGTGACCCCAATCGCTGTTCCTCCCTAAGAGGCGGGACTCTGGTGGTGGTGGCTGGTGCCTGGAACATGTGAGGATTCGACAATGATCTTTAATAAATTAAAATATTGCAGCCACTTACTTTTTGGCTCCATGGAAGTCTATCATTTCACAAGTTTATATATTTAAGTACGTCAGTGATTAACGCAATATATAACTTCATCTTTTTCATATAAATTGTTTTAATTACTCAAACAGATATTGTGTACTATTTCTCAGATATGTTTTTTCAACCTGTGCCTGAGACTTACTGATCACCTCCCAGCCAGTCCTTCACAATGTAATGGTAGAACTGTTTGGTCCACACCAGACCGGCCATCGCCTGCCGGGCCACCAGCTGCTGCTCGGCGTTCATGCGAGGACTCAGCACCTGTCAATAGAAACGACATATCATATACGAGGAATTATCAACTATGATAACGGTGAAGTGACCAATAACCGGAACTACATAGAAAGTAAACACTATATCCCATTATCATAAAATATAGATAAGGGTTTGGTAGGATCCTATGGTATATTATACTAACCCTGCCGTAGAAAACATCCGCCTCCTGCTTCCTGTGCTTCATAATGGTAGTAAAGGCCTCGCCGAACACTGGTGCCTCGGTGGTAGTTCCGGGGTCAGTTGGGGACTCATCAGCCTGCCACAGCCGGGACCGCAAGGTGGTGGAGGCCCCGGCAGACAAAGTAACGACGTGATGCGCACACACCTTAGTGCCTCGTGACTTAGGATTCACGGCAGACTTCTCACCTGGGGGAGAGAAAGAAAAAAAAGAAGCTGTGATGGTACTGTTGATGTCAGAACCATTGCTACGTCTTGTTCATGACCGTCTTAGCCTCCCACCTCATCCCTCGCCTCTCGTTGTCTCACCATTGATGACGTAGCGGTGGAAAGCATCCTTGACGTAGGTTGTATAGTTGTCCACGCCAAACAGCAGCTGTGTGTTGGTCTCATTCTCCGTGAAGAGCAGCGGCGCCTCCCCTCGGCTCTGTGGGTGACACGTTTCGTAGTTTTACTTGCGGCACTCACTGGTTTGTAGAGGCTGGCTGGCTCAGCACGTGAGGCATCAATGGTAACCCGTGATACATTGTAAATTCAGGAATATTCATGTTGTATTTAGGGACAATTAAAGGATCAAAACACCTTAAATACCTTGGTCCTGCTTGGTGGCCTCACCTGGTCTACTGTCCACTGGTACTCTCCCAGTGACTCGTGCCATCCCTTCACTCGCCTGCCGCCGCCGCCATCCTCGCCGCCCACAGCTTCCAACTTGGGTTTGAGTCCGCAGCCCTCGTGAGTGCAGCCCCACACCCACGTGTTGCGGTACCTATCAATACAACGGACACTAATTATAAATACGATTTCCACGTTTTTAATAGCTGAAACAACATAAATATGAATATGAGCATAATGATCATACACAGCCAAAATAATAAACACTAGATATTAATTCTGAATTCCATGGTTTGCTTAATCATTCCTACAATCCATCTGTATTTACATGCGTTTCACTGCAAATTGCCAGTCACGACAACACAGCACTAAGAGACTGGGGTTGGCAAGCTTCCCAAGGGCACAGGCAGCATCCTCTGCTTGTGGAGGACATTTCAAGGACGCTTCCTCTGCCGTGATGAATGGACTGGTTTCTCAGATAGACTATGCAGCAAATTTGAGTCCTTGTCACCAATGAGTATTGTATTTTTTTTTAGCATTCGCGATGATTGACAACCTTCAACAAGGGTAGATCAGCAAAGACAAAACCCTCATATCCTCGTGATCAGCATACACACATACAAACACATAAATGCATACATACATACATACATAAATACATACCACAGTGTAGGCAGGACGTGAAGCGTGTCTTCCTTGGGGCCTCGGTTGGTGACAGTGATCTCAACTAAAAGACTGTTTGGGGATGCCTTGGCGTACTCCACCATCACATCCCAGTATCCAGCGGCCAAGACTCCTGCAGTATATATATGAATGTATGTATCCATTTCTCTACTTATTCATTTATCTCTACATATTTCTTAAATGTACATCTGCTATACTCACGCACATATCTATCTACCAATATATCCATCAATCTATCTATCAATCCATCTATTTATTTATCTATCTATTTGTCTATTTCCAATCTGACCCTCACCGGTGTCCTCCAGCTCGTACTCAGGGTCGTGAATGGTCCTGGTAGCGGCGGTGTGCTCAAGGTCACGGTAAGGAAAGGGTTGTTGCGGGTACTTGTACAGGTAACGCAGGTACGAGTGTGTGGGTGTGGCGTCCAGGTAATAGTAAAGCTCCTTCACGTCCTCTCCGTGGTTACCCTGCAGAGGAAGGGGAATAGGAGGAGAAGGTTGATAATGATGAGTGGAAATGAGGTTCAGGAGTGATAGATAAAAAATAAAAACACATACACACCTGAGGTCCAGTAAGGCCGTAGAGACGCTCCTTCAAGATGGTGTCACGTGTGTTCCAGAGTGCCAGGCCGAAGCACAGACGACCTTGGCGATCACACACCCCCGCCAAACCATCCTCACCCCAACGGTATGCTCGGGACCTAGCGTGATCGTGGGGGAGGTACGACCAGCTGTGGAAGAGAAGGAGGAAGGGCGAGACTGTCATGTTGCTACGCTCTCATAACTACATATTACAAGTACATAATGATGCTTTGTTGATAATGACCTCAAGGTATGATTAGTGTCTTATTTTGTTGCTACTATTACTACCACTACTACTACTACTACTACTACTACTACTACTACTACCACTACTACTTGACCCACCAGTCCCCGTCGTGTGAGTAGTCTTCCCTTACAGTCCCCCATTGCCGCTCGCTCAGGTAGGGGCCCCAGCGCTTCCAGTTAGCGATGCGTTCTCGGTCCTCTCTCAGACGTCCTTCCTCCGCCCCTTCTCCTTCCTCCACCTGACTCGTCATTGCTCAGTCTCCACTTGATCCCGTAACGCCATGCACCTGTAACAAGATCAATATAAATGAGGAATCTTTTTAGTGTGTTACTCAATGCTATTTCACATAAAAAAAGTTACGACTGTTTAATGAAAGATCCTGAAATGTCCTAACATACACCGATTACTTAGTGTACATTAGGAGTGAGATATGCATTTTGTGTGTGTAGTGGACAATGACAAAAGCTCTTTCTCCTGTGTCCTTTATTGTGACTGTACAGAAAGAAAAAACGGCGACTGTTCTGATAGCGAGTTGGATGTGCACTGCTGCTTCGCCTCACCACTCGCCCCCCTGCCCCTCACCTCCCGCTCGTGGTCCCCCTTCATCCAAACACTGACCAAACAACTGCCTGGTTATAACAAGGGCAGAGGTACACACACACACACACACACACACACACACACACACACACACACACACACACACACACACACACACACACACACACACAAATACATTACAGTGTGTTAATAAACCACATGGAGCCGCATATAGTATTTTTTCAGGTATGCAAGAACAGCAACATTTTAAGATTCAGTACAAGAATTCAAACATCAATATGTGATCAACCATTATTTCAGTGAATTAAAAGGAATATACAGCTTTCTTCTGCCTCTACACTCTCTCTCTCTCTCTCTCTCTCTCTCTCTCTCTCTCTCTCTCTCTCTCTCTCTCTCTCTCTCTCTCTCTCTCTCTCTCTCTCTCTCTCTCTCTCTCTCTCTCTCTCTCTCTCTCTCTCTCTCTCTCTCTCTCTCTTCCCACATTCAACGATATAATGAAGGGATACGAATAATGAGGAGCAAGTCAACGCCACCACACCGTCCAACATTCCTTCACACCACCACCACACCACACCTTGGAGAGAAACACGGCGGTGGTGGTTGTTGTTTACTGATTAGAGAAGCTTTTTACCTATTTTTTTCTTTCTCTCCGTATATATATATATATATATATATATATATATATATATATATATATATATATATATATATATATATATATATATATGTGTGTGTATTACTCTTTTCATTCATTATAAGGTTCTTTTAATTTGGTCAAACACTCCCATTCACACATTCCGTCAGGTCATGAACAGGTTATTTTCAGCCTCATCAGGTATTTATAGTCACTTGACCTTGGCTCTAGACACACCTGCTCATCCTTATGGGACGCTGCTCTCTGCATCACCTCAATGCACCACAATGTCACCTATAACCCTTATATATCCTTCATCAATAGCAAAAGGTAAACATTGATGGATAGCTTACACCGATAAGTAATACAAAATTTGACAAAAACCTGATAAAATATGATTGCTTTTCAGTCAAATCAACTCAGACATGAAGGTAATGAGCCACTGTTGACCTGACTGCAGCACTACACACATGTTGCTGCTGCTGCTCACATGTCTGCTAAATTAAAATCTTTCGCCACTTGTTGGAATTTCATTATTGCTTAAACATAGGAAGTGTGGGAACTGTCACCATCACCATCATCACCACCATCATCATCACTCAGTTATCAGGTTTATACATTTATCAATCTTACATTTTTCACTGTTGTCACGGCGAGTGATAACTGATACAATCCACTTCCGATGTCACTGCAGTCACCAATCATCAGTGCATCTTGCCGTGAGGACAGAAGGAGTGAGTCTTGCCCTTGTATTCACTGTACTCCATTCATCCTTGTGTCTTGCTACTCAGAGGCTTGAAATGACTTGCACACACAAACCACATGACATCATATACTAACACAACGTTAACAACATAAACATTCCACGTGTCACAATTTATCTAGTCGTGACTGAAAAAATACATAGATTCACGTACTAAGTCAAGATACGTGACGAAACAACTTGAATTGAACCGCGATATATATTTCTCAGCAACGGTTCGAGTGCTAGTGGTCACAACAAGACTTACCAGCAGATCCACAACGAGCCTCGCTACTCAACACGTTCCCATCAAGTGTAGTGATCTCGCGCACCAACAACAGCAGCAGCAGCAGCAGCGCAGACACCAACGCACCACCTAGCGCGGACACACTGCGGCCTTGTGCGGGGCCTCACTAGCCGCCTCACCGTCTCATCCTTCGTTCTCATGCATCCGGCCGGTGTTGGATGAGGAATTTCACTTTTACCCATGCACTCAACTGACCGAGTGTACGTGGATCAAAGAAACTACTCTGTTATTCTCGTTTCATTGTGTATGTGTGTATTTATCTTAGTATGTATATATGTATGTATGTATTAAATATGTATGCATATCTCTCATATGTCTATCCATCTATTCAGAGAGAGAGAAAAAATATAAGAGAGAGAGAGAGAGAGAGAGAGAGAGAGAGAGAGAGAGAGAGAGAGAGAGAGAGAGAGAGAGAGAGAGAGAGAGAGAGAGAGAGAGAGAGAGAGAGAGAGAGAGAGAGAGAGAGAGAGAGAGAGAGTACCTACAATTCATTCAGTAACAGGCTTCCGAAGTCGTCACAACTATTATATTTTCTAACTCTGCTTTCCCTCCGAGGTCTTTGAGGATGGCGGGAGGGAACAAGGGTCCTCATCACCGTGACCACAGACTCGATAGTCCTGCTGCCACGCCCCCTCGCCACGCCCCCTGGCCACGGCCCGTTATCACCATGAATACAGTGTCACCATAGGCCTTGGCGGCGGTCAATGACTTTGTGGAATAATCTTCAGACTCCGTCAATCGAAGCCGAACATTGACCCAACACCCAACAACCTCATTAATTTCCTCACTGGGACATTCTCCTTTTTTGGCGATCGTAATGAAGTTTAAATGTGACATAATAATTACGTTCCTGGATTACCTCACCAAGATGATGCACCAGCTAGTGAGTACTAAAATCTTGACAGTTCAAGTGTATGTTACTGTGAATTGTTACAGATGCACAGGAACACTTTAACGAAACGTATTACACTGATGTTTCAAGGAAGGATGACTGGGAATGCATTATGAGGAATGACAATACGTTTTGCCACAGTTCTTACAGAAGGAAAGAAGGTAAACTCAGTGTCGTGAAAGTTGTTTCTGTGGTGAGTCGCCTGAGGGG
This sequence comes from Cancer borealis, assembly GCA_036785275.1. Taxonomy (NCBI): domain Eukaryota; kingdom Metazoa; phylum Arthropoda; class Malacostraca; order Decapoda; family Cancridae; genus Cancer; species Cancer borealis. Next base: position 124,143 of record JAXIVD010000619.1, on the reverse strand, counting down.
ATGATGGCAGACCTTCTCACGCGTGGAAAGTAGCCAGGAACCCTCTAATTCTGACGTCACTCTCCCCTGGCACCGGAATGTTGAGTCTGGTGTCACGCTTTGGCGACCACCCTGGAGTGATGAACTAAACTATTATACCTGGCACCGTCTATCAATTAAATGTTGTTTAGAGGAACATTAGCCTGATCACTAAGTTTATATATGTTTACTGATGTGATGTATTATAAATGTATATCTTCGTTGGAGTATGTCCCGCTTTTCCCTGTCACGCAAGAGTACGACACTCAAATTAACACACCATCGCAGTTGTGCTTTTTTTCCATTCTTGTATGAGTAAAATTTCCATTGCTGTTATATGTAGTTTCTTTTATTCATTCATTCATTCTTTCTTACTTTCTTTCTTATTTATTAACTTCTGATTTTGAAAGTGAGTGAAGGTCAGTGGGGAAGTGAAAGGCAGTCAGTGTGTTACAAAATCCTAAAAAAGATATTGAAAACTTCACTACACGATACTGACATTTCCTTCATCACGTCTTAATTCGTACAGTGTTTTATAAAGGATACTTCTGCAAGTCACAATGTCTGTCATCAAGGTGAAACTTTTCCCCGCGTGTTGCTGTGTCACTTTCCCATCGATGTTCCTTCTTCTTCGTCTAGATCTAGGACGCAATTTTCATTATTTTTTCAACGTGAGACTCTCATTATGAAGTGTTATGGAGGACGAATGAAGCTTCCTATTTCACTAGTATTACCTAAGCTGCTTTATGCATTATATGATTGAATGCATTACATGAATTTCTTTTACGCAATGGTGTCTGCAGCGTACAAATTCCTCATAAATGTAAGGCTGAGTTTCACGAACGTCCATGCATTGATTGAAGTAAATACAAATCTATATGTACATCTATATTTATGTCTTCAAAGCTGCCATTCATCTTATTTCTTTTCACCCTCTATTTATCTTTACTAAAAGGCCTAAATATACGAACAAATAAATAAACCATTAATTTGTCTATTTTCATGAAACGCAATCTACTTGACGTTATTTTCACACGAACTTGCAAACATTTATTTCCTCATACGGTGATAGACAAAGTTGCGTTACATGTTGTTGCAATATTTAATAACATTCACACAACGCTTCACCCAACGAGCCAACGCGAGACTTAAATATATGCAATGGTAGAATATAGAAAGAAAGAATAAAAAACAAACAAACAATGTAAAGATCCATTCAATAGGAGCTCATCTTCAGTTTCAGGATTAACAACATCAAGTAGAGTTGTTGTTGTTGTTGTTTAGGGCTACGAGTAGAGTAGAGTAGAGTAGAGTAGAGTAGAGTGAGGTGCCATAGAAAACAAGTATAAACTCCCGAGCTACACTATATCATTTAGTTATCCATGTAACTGTAAAGGTTTTCTATGCTAGCCACTGTCTGCGATTTTCAAGCCCAGACAAAAGCGTATGGTTACTTACGCCATTTTTATGTATGCATACACCAAGTTAAGAAGTTATATATAAATATACATTACATATAACAACATCAAACAACATAATTACATAAAACAACGAAAATATAAACACAGCATAGACATGATCCAAACCAAACTATTTCCAAATTGTAAGTGAGAGGAAGAGAAGGAAAAGTAAGAGAAAGAAACGGAAGATGAGGCAGGAAGGAAGGAAGAAAGATGAGGAATATGACACATACAAAACAACATCTTTAATAAGGATCCTCAAATGAAGTTCCGTCGAAATAGAAAACCAAAAACATTTCCATTAATAGATAAAAAATACAAAAAAAGTTATATAAATGAAGAAAATAAATGTGGAAGATGGAGAAATGCCAAGGAAATGTTCTCTTCCAAACGTTCTCTTGCTTCCTCTCTCTCTCTCTCTCTCTCTCTCTCTCTCTCTCTTTCTCTCCCTCACTTCCACACAGTCTCCAAAGAAAAACCTCTAACGAGCAGAAAATCACTTGGAGATCAAAGAAGACGACCTGTGCTAATGTGGGACTTATGGATTGAAATTGCTCCTTCTCGATTTCATTCCTTCTCTCTCTCTCTCTCTCTCTCTCTCTCTCTCTCTCTCTCTCTCTCTCTCTCTCTCTCTCTCTCTCCTACAGGAAAGCATTCAGGGGACAAGAGAGCGAAGAACAATGGGTCATTAGCAAAGTAGTCACACTGTTGAGTTACTCGTTGGGCTGAGCTGCGCAGGAGAAGGAAGGTGATGAGGGTGTGAAGAAGGTTTAAAAAGGATGAAGAGAAAACTGGTGCAAAAATGTAAGAGAGAAAGTTGTGCGGGTGAGAGAAAAATAGAACAGAAAGAAACAAAAGTCTGGGAGAAAAGAAGAGACAGAGTGAAGAGGGAGGGAGGGAGGAAGGAAGGATCGTCACAGAATTGGTGGAGAAATGCATGGAAGGAGGAATAGATAGAGTGTGATATATGATGAGAGGAAGGAATAAGAGTATAAAGAAAACATGAGGAAAGAGATGGAGTAGAAAGACACGAGAAAAGTTGATTTTTTATCTGTCATGCATTATTGTTTTTGTTGTCGGCACTAATGAAAAAAAAACCAATATTTCTTTTATCAAGATCAATACGTTTCGTTTAGGTCTTCTTACAAAATTGAAATAATCTTTGAAAGGTCAATCAGGTATTATAGACTCTAAATCTGCAATAATATGATAACATTTCAATATTCACATACTTTCCGTGTACTCAAAACAAGGTAGTGTAAGACCACGGTAAGGGAATGCAATTTTAAATCCTTATAAGCGTCTTCCAAGATAAACACGGGATAATACTTTCTTTTTGAGAAGACTCCGACGAAAATCTTGCAGCAAATATTTCACCTTCCTCGATGCAATTGGTAAACGAAAACTGATAAACATTTTCCCTCCACCTCGTTACTCAATATTTAAGTAATCACATCAATACACAAAATGAAAATGTTTTGATATATCTTTTGCAATATCAGTAATGTCAAACAAACAAACAAACAACAGTGTATATGTTAAAATCCTTTGTCACCTCTGTTTCGTTGACAAAGTATGAAGATATTTTATTATTTACCTCCGTGAATAACATAGATAAATACAAATAAATATGTGATAGGGAGGTGAAACTGACGCCCGAGGACAATGTAGTGCAGTTTTCCATCAACAGAGTGCAGCACCATCATCTACTTCTACTGGCGAGGCACTTATCTATGAATTATAATATTGTTACACGTCAGTTAATGAATGTAAAATGATTGCGTGCGTATATGAGTGAGTGCGTGCATGCGTGTGTGTGTATGTGAGTGAGAGAGAAAAAAAGAAAGAGAAAAAAAGAGAGAGAAAAAGAGAGACTAACTTGATACTCATGCTGGTACTCCGTCGTTCTTACTTACTATATGTTCAGAGTTATATTTTCTGTCCCTAAAAATATTCCTCTCTTAATCCCTCGGTGCGCGGCGTTCACACGGGAGCTTTACTTTTGCTAAGAATAATTGAGGTCAGGGAGAGAGAGAAAAAAAAAAAAAAAAAACTTGGGATAAAAATGTTGCGTCAGTGAGAGAGGGGGGTGGGCGTGTTAGGGAGCGTGAGGGGGGCGTGGGGGGGCAGTGTTTAGGGTATGAGGCCCACCTGTCACCTTTATTTACTGGCTTGATCCTACCATAAAGTCTATTTTTCATAATGGTGTTGAAAGGTGGAGGATCGCTAATGTTAGGTATCAACAGCTATATTAGTCAGTAACCCATTGCTCTCTCTCTCTCTCTCTCTCTCTCTCTCTCTCTCTCTCTCTCTCTCTCTCTCTCTCTCTCTCTCTCTCTCTCTCTCTCTCTCTCTCTCTCTCTCTCTCTCTCTCTCTCTCTCTCTCTCTCTCTCTCTCTCTCTCTCTCTCTCTCTCTCTCTCTCTCTCTCTCTCTCTCTCTCTCTCTCTCTCTCCAGGATTAATTTCCTCACATAAAAAATATCTTACATCACCCTTTTCATCTCCTTCTTTCTTCCCTTATCGTACCTTCTCCTCCATCTCCTGTTTTCAATGTATCCTCTATACCTAATTATCTTAACCTCGTTTTTATCACTTTCCAATCCTTCCCTTCCCTTCCTGCCAGTAGTAGCAATTAAGATGGCGTCGTCCTTTTCAGGGGTTTATCTTATCTTGAGGATGAAAAATCGCGTGCTCCAGGATGACGTAAAGAGATGATAGAGGGAGCGTAACATCACTACTGACGGAGAGATACACGCTTGGAGATAAAAGTGGTGGTGATCGTATTGGTGAGAGTAATGTGGTTTTCTTTATGTATGGTCGTGGTCTTGTCAATAGTGTGGCTGAAGGAATAGCAGTGATGATAGTGGTAGTACTGATGGTGGTAGTAGTAGTAGTAATAACATAAACAGTAGTAATAGTAATAGTAACGTTATTATTATTGTTATTAAAAATGTTCCTCTATTTAACGCACTATTTACAACATATTTTTACCTATGAAATCTTTCTCTGCTTTTGAAGGGTAAAATATTAGCCATTATCATCCTCCGGTAACTAAAGTAGAAGTGCATTACTCACTGCTAATAAAATTCATCTTAACACTCTCCGAAATCTTAAGCACATAAAAAAGAGAAACTCACCTCCTGTCACTACTAATGAGGAGTGACAAACTGTGGTCTACCCCATCCAATGATTCTTAATTCCGAAAGCCAGTGATAGTTCCCAATTACCAGATGCTAACTAACGATACTCTCCCGCCTTAACAGACCTTCCCACCGTGGCGCCTGCTGGTACGTATTAACCATCACCTCTAAAGTGTATAGAACTTCCATACCTGACAAGATCTTTCATATTATTTAGTGTACATGAATTGTTCTCTTATCAAATTAGTTACATTCTATAATTTTTTTGTGCCGCATTTTCAACATTATATCAGACTGCAGATTTCCTTTTAGTTATAATTACTTAAGTTTCTCCAGGTTAACTTTAATATAATCTCTTCTTTCCTGCCTGGTTTCAATATGTTGTCGGTTAACTGATTCAAGGACCAGCTTCGGTTAATCACGCTCTTGGCACGTGTGATAACTGATTGTTTAAGGGATGACAGGGAACGATTGTGATTCATGATATTAATTAGAATGACAAAGCTGCACATCTTCATCTAAATAGAGTCGACGCCGTACTGTGTGTTGATGAACAAGTGATTCAGGCTCCCACAAGGCGGCTACTACTACTGCTACTGCTACTACTACTACTACTACTACTACTACTACTGCTACTACTACTACTACTTAAGGCCTAGTTTTAGTGCCTAGGTCAGCAACGTTTCTTGAGCAGAGGTGATACAAAATTTCTCATTGAATCAGACAAAAACGTGTGTTGAAACAAATTCATATTCTTTACTATGTCGTGTGTGTGTGTGTGTGTGTGTGTGTGTGTGTGTGTGTGTGTGTGTGTGTGTGTGTGTGTGTGTGTGTGTGTGTGTGTGTGTGTGTGTGTGTGCGCGCGCAGTACCAGATAGAGGCACTTAGGACTTCAAACCCACAAAACCTTGAACGTCACCTGAATGACAATGAAACAAATCTAAGAAAAAAAAACTCAAGGTAGAATTCTAAGCGTGATGTGTTTTAGAGTTTATCGAGAAAGAAAACTTTGGGCGTTACATTCCACTCTTAAGAGCTTCCTTCTTATAAAAAACTCTCTCTCTCTCTCTCTCTCTCTCTCTCTCTCTCTCTCTCTCTCTCTCTCTCTCTCTCTCTCTCTCTCTCTCTCTCTCTCTCTCTTTCTCTCTCTTTCTCTCTTTCTCTCTCTCTCTCATGTATTTTTATGAGCAATACCATTTCCCACACAAACTTTCAATCTATACCTGTTTCTCCTCACCTGCAATCCTAAAAAAAAAAAAATAATAATAATAATACATATCTGTTCTCCTTCAGGTCATCAACTTTCTCTATCACCTCTCGTCTCTCGTCCAATCATCGCTTTACCACCCCTAGTAATCCTCCTTCCTCCTTCCTCCTTCACCGCCTCCGTCTTCACCCAATACTATCAATAACCATTTCTCTGACGGACGGACGGAGGGAAGAACGAATGGACGGACGGACGGACGGATGGATAGACGGACACGCACACAAACACACATACTGTCACTTCAACAACTTAACAACCCAATTAACTATCATCACCTTTGTTACAGGGAAAAAAAAAAAAGATCCAGGTGCTCTAGCAGGTAATTCCCATTTGTTTAAAAAATAACAAGAAGCCTTTCCTTATAAAATTAACAATAATGATGACGTGAAGAAGAAAAACAACAATTAAGTCCCATGACAAATGATCTTCAGTATCGATACAAATAATTAACGCATCGCTGGTCGTGTTTCTATAAGTCCGCGTCATTAATTCTGTTCTAAAATGAAACTCCTCCACCAAGGTTAGTGGCTGGAGTATCGTCGTCTTTCTTAATGAGACAGAATGCTTCACTATAACGTGTCTCACATTCTCTTAAGTGAATCCGCCGAACGAGGATCTGTCTGAGGAGTCTCGGTAACGGAGAAAGAAGAACTGAGAACCTCCAAGATGATTGATAGATATTGACACTGGACACGGATAGAACACGTGAATAAGGTAATAACATTGTCTAGGTGTAAATGGACATAATTTAGAATACAGTTAGATTGACAGAATTATATTTATTGATACAAACTAGTAAATAATATATAGAAGAAGTAGAAGGGCTCGTAACGGATGGATAAAGGAAGGACCACATCAAGACCTACTTACAAAGTTATCACCTGCACCATTCACCTTTTCACGGCGTACGAGGGGAAAGGGGAGGGAAGGGGAGGGAAGAGGAGGGAAGGGGAGGGAAGAGGAGGGAAGGGGAGGGAAGAGGAGGGAAGGGGAGGGAAGAGGAGGGAAGAGGAGGGAAGGGGAGGGAAGAGGAGGGAAGGGGAGGGAAGAGGAGGGAAGGAGAGGGAATAGGAGGGAAGGGAAGGGAAGGGATAGTACAAATGAGGTCCAGGGCTTTGCGAGTCTTAGAGGAGTCTTAGAGGAGGACTGCACCTTCATTACTTGGGTGAGTCTGGTTGGTGACACCCTGCAGGGCCGCCACACCACGCCTAATAGCTGCATCTAGAGGCTCAGGACCATTCTTACAGGGTATACTAATTGAAATACAAGTTATAGTCAACGCAGAACTATGTCTGAATATAATATGTATTTTTTTATCAGGCCTACCCATCGGTGTATATAAATTTCTTATTACTGTTTATATTTTCCAGAATTCATGCGACGGGACTGTTAAGAAAGAAGAAAAAAAAAGATATGAAAAATATGATCTTTGGTATACATTTTACATTTTGTCTTAACTTGTGGGGGAAGGAGAGTCAATCAAACATGAATATTTAACTCAGAGGGTCACTGCAAAAAAAAAAAAAAAAAAAAAAATATATATATGATCTAGTATACCTTTCAAATATTGGGGTCACACACACACACACACACACACACACACACACACACACACACACACACACACCCACCCACACACACAGAGACTGACAACGTTATACAGTATTCAGGTTTGAGGCTCATTACTGTTCGTTCCCTCGGCAGATGTTAAGCCAATTGAAATAAACTGGTATATAACAACCCCACATAACAGCCTTGTTAAGTGTAATGGTGACGACGCAAAGGTTGAAACACATCTTATTACTACTATTTTTTTCTGCTGTCTATTTTTTGTCTGTTTGTTTGTCTATCTACCTGTTTGTATATCTTCGTCTCTCTCTCTCTCTCTCTCTCTCTCTCTCTCTCTCTCTCTCTCTCTCTCTCTCTCTCTCTCTCTCTCTCTCTCTCTCTCTCTCTCTCTCTCTCTCTCTCTCTCTCTCTCTCTCTCTCTCACTGAGGGTTCTGGGCCCAACACTGTGGAATGATCTGCCAAAACACATACAGAATGCCACAACAATACACTCCTTCAAAAATGAATTTTTAAAATACTTCAGGAACCACAGTGTATAATAATATTCGTATCTCTCCTACTGTATACTATGTACCATAGACTACACCATACTTGACTGGACACTCGCGACAATCGCTGACAGACGATATTACATTTCGGTCCTGTAGATTCCGCTGCTATGAGTGATGACAGATAATACTTCATATATCAGTTCATATTCTACTTAGGACATTGTATGTCATGTCTTTACAATCAGTAATGATTGCTGAACCATGGCTGAACATAAAATATGATTTTACAACTTTTGCAAATAGGAAATTAACATAAAGATTACAAGTTTGAGTGAAAAATCGTGTGGGAGTTGTGTATAAAGCATATTGTTTATAGCAAAAAAATCTGGCAAATTCGCAATAATTTCTGAAATAAAACATCACATATTGTAAAATAACCATTCCTGAATATGATTTGATTGTGATCAAATGTCATATAATCGTTATATCGGCTTGGGAATGAATTTTTCATAACAATTCGTGGCGCGAAAGGCAAAAGGCGAAAGAGGTCACAAGAAGAAGAAGACCAAAACAATCCTTTACAAAGGTCAACAACATAAATAGTTCAATTCATTGGTCCCATGACGCTATTATAAGTCTCATGGAAAATGTTCATGAGCAGAAGAAGAAGAAGAGAAGTGCTTCCTCCATAACGGCTTGTGTTGTTATGATCAGCTGATTCCACAAGGTTAGTCCTTCTACGTGTGTGACGAGACTGGTAGTCTTATCGCTGTAAATCCAGAAAAAAAGGCTAGCGTTAGCAAAACCTAGTGTGACCATAGCTTCATCAGCTTCTATTGTATACTCTGAATCATGCTTGAAATAAGATTTGAAACTATTTCCAAATATTTTGTTTGTTTTCTACGTTTTCACTGAGCATGGCAGGATAAAAGGAAAAGTACGTACGCCGGGAAAGTGATGTATGGTGATTAGATCATTGGAAAGAACATTGCTAGATAGAAGAGGAGGAGGAGGCAATGAAACCAACAAGCTGACTAGGGACCATCACCAATAAAGAATTACAATGGAGTTATTTTACACAGTCTCTGAGAAACGCTCTCTCGATGACACTCAGCAAACATCGTAAGTTGATTAAGAATGTTAAATTTTTTCTTCTTGATGTTATTTATGGGTATATGAAAGTATGAGTGAAGTATGAGTATGAGTGAATTGATTACGAGTGACTTAGGGTGTTGTGTTCAAGTTTTGGTTATATTTTACAATTACTCTCAACACTAAGGTGTTGTGTATCCTGCCATGCTCAGTGAAAACGTAGAAAACAAACAGAATATATGGAAATAGTTTCAAATCTTATTTCAAGCATGCATGTATATTAGTATGGACTACATTGGCTATGTATGTATGCGTTTTCAGTTTAAAATTTCAATATTCCTGGAAATTATTGCAAATATGGTGTTTTTATTGGTGTCTTAGGATTTAATAATTGTCGCCCACCGATGACGTATGTTGACTAATTTGTTTTTGTTGCTCATAAACATATACTTCACATCACTCTGAGTTGTTTGCTTTTTGTTTAAGGTTTCTATGATGATTTTAAGTATTTTATTTAAATAAAACAAACAAAAAATCGCCTCAGGACACATTTACGAAAGACCTGATTTCGAGTGCACAGTCACGTATGGTGTATTCTATGGTATTGCATATTAATATAAACTACATGGGCTATGCATGTAAGTGTTTTCAGATTGAAATTCCAATATTCCTGGAAATTATTGCAAATTTGGTGTTTTTATTGGTGTCAGGATTTAATAATTGTCGCCCACCGATGACGTATGTTGACTAATTTGTTTTTGTTGCTCATAAACATATTCTTCACATCACTCTGAGGTGTTTGCCTTTTGTTTGAGGTTTCTATGATGATTTTAAGTATTTTATTTAAATAAAACAAAAAAAAAATCGCCTCAGGACACATTTGCGAAAGACCCGATTTCGAATGCACAGTCACATATGGTGTATTCTATGGCATTGCATATTAATATAGACTACATGGGCTATGCATGTAAGTGTTTTCAGATTGAAATTCCAATATTCCTGGAAATTATTGCAAATTTTGTGTTTTTCTTGGTTTCTTAGGATTTAATAATTGTCGCCCACTGATGACGTATGTTGACTAATTTGTTTTTGTTGCTCATAAACGTATTCTCTACATCACTCTGAAGTGTTTGCTTTTTATTTGAGGTTCCTATCTTATTTCTAAGTATTTTATTTGATTTTTCTAAAAATCTGCTGTAGGACCGGTTTGCAAAAGGTCAGATTTCGAGTGTCCAGTCAAGTATAGTGTAGTCTATGTATGTACATTACATAATCTTAGGTATAAGTATAATTTTAGTTAGATATTAGTATCATAGTATTAAAGTTGTTTATATTACATATAATTTACCCCTTCTATTAATCTTAGCGTTGTATATATAGGTAACTTGTACATAACTATTTTCAACACTATGTAATTAATAACCACTACCCTGTGGAAATAAACTGAATTGAATTGAATTGGACTCTCTCTCTCTCTCTCTCTTTCTCTCTCTCTCTCTCTCTCTCTCTCTCTCTCTCTCTCTCTCTCTCTCTCTCTCTCTCTCTCTCTCTCTCTCTCTCTCTCTCTCTCTCTCTCTCTCTCTCTCTCTCTCTCTCTCTCTCTCTCTCTCTCTCTCTCTCTCTCTTTTTCTGTCTCTCTTTTTAAGTTTAATATCCTCGATTAAAATAAAACATGTTTGAGATGGAAGCCGTTGTCAATAAAATATCTATCTATCTATCTATCTATAGACTACGTACAAAAGCCGAGGCAGGAGTACGCTATAGATAGATTGACATGGGTGCACGCGAGTCAGGTGAAGTCAGGTAAAGTGTTTGAATCTTTAAACTGCCGCAGGGGATTAGAAAGGCATGCCAGGGATTGCCTTTGTCCACTCTGATCCAAGTTTATACCATGTTTTATGCAACGGTACCTAAGGATACAAACTAAGAGGCAACACTTCTAACCTAACTTTTCTTATAAGTATCAGCTGTAACGTTACTACAATTTATACTTCTATTTATACTGTGATTTTTGTGATGTATGTCTATCTTAGTTAACAATATCAAAGTGTGTTAGGCGTGTTTCTATCGTGGGATGCTCAGTCGTAATCTTAAGTACATTGACATTTTATAAGAGTCACCCTTGATGGTTACTGTCCCACGCGGTTTAGGTTTCTCATACTTAACATAAGAACATAAGAAAATAAGGAGGCTGCAAAAGGCTAGTTGACCTACACGAGGCAGCTCCTGGGAAATTAAGGCTTAACTTTACCTGACTTTCCTCTTTGCCTGACTGACCAGCACCTTAAAAGAGAAGGACATCACTTCAAGTATCCTTAGGGAGGCGCCTCCTTCACTCCTTCACTTCCCGTACTGCCAGTCACCTTACCCTCTCTCACCTTCCACTCATTTAAGTGCGACGCATTTTTTGTTTATAATAACAGGAACATTAACAAACACTATTACTACTACTACTATTATATCAATACTACTAATAACAACAAC
>JAXIVD010000619.1:97620-107620 GCA_036785275.1 Cancer borealis | reverse complement strand
CAGAAAACGATCCCCGGCGTCCCACTGCGTAGACTATCCAACATGCAGGTGGTCGTAGGTGTTCTCCTTGTCATACACATGATCTTGGTGGAGGTGTTCGGCTTCATATTGCACTTCTAGTGAACATTAGACCACCGCCACGAATTGCTCTACAAAAACAAACTCCAGCACAATTGTTATAATGTATTGGAAGTTTCTTATTTTTCTGACTCACTTATATATATTAACAAAGTATAATTCTTTTGATTCCTTGTCCACTTTGATTCTGGAAAGGAAATATAATGTAGCCGAAACTCCTGTCATGGCAGAATCTTGCATTCTCAAACATTCTGATGTTGTCATTAAAGCAAGTCACATCATATAACAAATGTTTCTGATTCACAAATTTTCCAATTTATTCGAATAACAAATAGCTGTCACTAATTTGACAATGTTACACACACTTCACCGCCTCACGCCACGTCACATTTGCCTATTTAACTCCCTATCTACAGCTCCCCCTCACTAAGTTATAATCGCCTTCTCCTTGTTTTCGTGTATAGTGTAAGTACTGTGCTTACCATCCCATCCCAGCACCATCTCTGCCATTCCACCACACCTGCCTCCCCGCTCTCTCCGCTGCTCCTCCTCACACCAGCATCCCGCATGACATCCCTTTGCGGTCACCTACGTACGTAAAGCAAACTATGAATTTTCCTAATGTAGTACTGATAATTAATTTCCAAGCATCACTCTTCCGTTGTTTCGTGCAGAGGATCAAAGTTCAAGGTCACGTTCTGCTCTGAGTCCCGTCTGGTGAAAAGGTGTATTTTTTATATTTTTTTCCGTCTAGACCGTTCGTGCTTGAGGCATTTTAGTCTGTTATCGACAGGGACGGATGTTCCTTTTATAGTGGTGGTGTGTGATTTTTGTTGTGGTGATGGAGCCGTGCTACCTTGTGAGGCCACGGGGGAAGATAAGGCGTAATGGTCGACATGGAGATGATTTTAACATACTCGGTGAGAGATAAGGAACCACGACGGGGAGGACGAGGCTACAACTGCTGCTGCTGCTGATGACGATGATGGTGATACTTATTATTAACATTACTATCATTACTATTATACTTATCCTTCTCACAAATTTCATTACCGATCCAATAAGATTTTGAATAGTGAAACACATCAAAACAGAGGAAAGCCTTGGACTCGGGAGGCTTCTCTCCATTCGTGTATTTCCACAAAGAGGCAGAAAGATCCTCTTGTTCTTTACTTTGTTATTATCTTTCTTATCTCTTCTCAAGTGTGAATGCATTTGCGGAAAAGGTGTCTTGTATTACAAAACATACCATCATTGTTGTAGTTACATCATCATCAACAACAACAACAACAACAGGGACAACAACAACAACACTAACATGAACACCTACAAAAGCTGCTACAATCAGTCGTCCATAAACTTGCTAGCAACACTATCCTCACCGCTATAATTACAGGCTGAGGTCACACCATTCTGTTCTCGCCTTCTCCGGAGCTGTTTTGCCTTAACTTTCAGGGATCCACAGCCACAAGCCGCAAGCACCTTTGATGCAGCGCCACCAAACAAAACCACGCATCTACCTCCCTTAAGACGTGCCTTACTTGTTTTAGAGAACCATTCACCGCCCATACACCGACCAGGGTTAGTATGCTGTATGGAATTGATTAAGAAGCTCAGAAAAGTGCGAGGATTGAACTGTCAGAAGACGATACGAATCTTTTCCAGCTGGGGCCAAGGATGTGTGAGGGTGTCTGGTTACTACGACCTCAGAAAACAATGTCGGTTCAGCCTCCCGCCGTCTGGTTCGCCTCAGGTAGGTGGCGGCAGGTTTGGCGGCGGCTTGGCGGCGTGCTTAAGGCAGGTGAGGGTAGAGGTGATGTGTGGCTTACCGCCCTTTCGGCTGGCGGGGGTCAGGATAGCGTGGGCGTCTAACACATTAATTCTGGTGCTGATATTGGTAGGTGAAACTCTCCCAATACGTTGCCTTTTCTCCTCCTCCTCCTCCTCCTCCCTCTCCTCCTCCTCTCTCTCTCTCTTTTTTTTCTCTCTCTCTCTCTCTCTCTCTCTCTCTCTCTCTCTCTCTCTCTCTCTCTCTCTCTCTCTCTCTCTCTCTCTCTCTCTCTCTCTCTCTCTCTCCTAGTCTTCCTATACAGAATCTTTCCTTTTCATAACCACCTTTTCTCACATAATCTCTTCCCACTACAATCACCATCATCATCCTCACCAATATTCATAATCATCAACAATATCTGTTCTCAGTTATGATTTACTACACTTTAATTTAAGTTTTTGGCATTAAGTGGTGTACCAACTCAAATAGCTTCCCTCTATGTGTGTGTGTGTGCGTGTGAGAGAGAGAGAGAGAGAGAGAGAGAGAGAGAGAGAGAGAGAGAGAGAGAGAGAGAGAGAGAGAGAGAGAGATGGGAAGGAAGGTGAGGAGAGGTACTGAAACGAGTGCCAGTGTCGTCACAACAAAGGTCTGGGCAGTCGGGACTCGGAGCTCGATCTCTAGTCAGACTTCGGGCGTCGGAGAGGAAGGATGTGTCGCTCTGGCCTCCATCTCTCCCGCCACGTGGACTGTCGTTCCGCGCCATAACACGTCCCAGTTAATATCCAGCAGTTGCTAACGTGTTCTATGGGTTATCGTTGTGCTTTTTACTAGACTCAAGGATTATACTGACATTACTAAGAGTTAAACTAATCCGTGTGAAGGAAAAAATTTTATGTTTTATAAATACGAGAAGATGTATAACTTTCCTTTGATAAGTTATGATGTTCTGAATCCTGTCAAGTGTTAATTAAATCCGGAAACAGTTGTCAGTCATTAACATTACTTATAAAACCTCGATAGAAAAGCTAGTCCTTGAAGGGAGAGGTAAAAGTGTTGTTTGAACTCTGACTCTATAAAGTTTTCCCACCGCGACCAAAGCTAATCAATCCACCACCGGCTGAGGGTCACAACAGGTGGAGTAGCGAGATTAACTTCAGGTGGGTGGAAAGGGTGCGTCTTCCCGTCACCGCCAGCTACTAGTGGTGAGCCAAGAGGACTACATTAGGGAGCGGAGAGGAGAGAGAGCACCAACGAGGGAACAAAAAGCGGAGAGGCTGAGAAAAAAGAACGAGACGTCATTAGGAGAATGGCGGCAAGACTGAAGGTCCTGCTCCTGGTGGTGACGGTGATGGTGGTGAAGGAGGTCGTCAGTGAGCTGCGTGAGGGACAGTAAGTACCCATTAAGCAGCAGCAGCAGCGGTGGTGAGGGATGGGATTATAGGGATGTGTTTTGGGGAGAAAGGATGAAATGTTTTGTTGCTGGAGGAAGAAGGAATTTATATAACTTTCATAAAATAATTACTGTTTGTAACTCTTAAAAATCTTAAGATGGATAGATATTGTGTGAATGAGGAAACCTTCCGAGGAAATACGATTGAATCAATAATTTGTAGTGAACATGAAACTCATAGCAGCAGAGACAGACACACACACACACACACACACACACACACACACACACACACACACATACACACACACACACACACACACACACACACACACACACACACACACACACACGGCGGCAGTAATGGGTCGCTTGGGTGTCATTCTCAGCCAAAGTAATAAAAGCAAAAGGCAGTACACACATTGAAAGGTCGAGGCACGTAACACATCCCAGTGGTAATCGCATTGAAAAGATCATCCACTAATCATCGACCAAAAAAAAAAAAAAAAAAAAAAAAAAAAAAAAAAAATCTAATAACATTCTTCCAACACTCACTTTATAAACAATTAACATTTCAACTGGAAAACATCAATACGTAAACATTAAATTCTTACGTATATTTCCCTTGATTAGTTTCCTCCGCGAAGACGTTTATGGAACTGAACTCTCAATTGCACGCGGAACACTGATGCCATTACAGTGAGTTACAGTGACGGGTGAGGACGTGGCTATTGCAGTGTTGGGGAATTGGATGGGAAGTGCCTTGCATAGCCGAGGTGAGGTACGTCTTAGCAGGAAGTGAGGCTTAGCTGCTGCCGAGGTAAGGGTGTTGTAAGGTAAAGCTGAAAGTATATTGGTTCAAGAACACATTAATTAATAGTAATTCTACATTGTTTAGTGTCACATATTATGGCACTTCCTAGTATTTAATTATCACAATGATTTAGCAATGCAATTAGATATTAGAGTTTGTGACATGATATTACTCTGGCTTATGTTGGTATTGTATTATTATCTTATACCGTGACCAAAGGAAACAGTGTCAATTTTGGTGCGAGGCTGAGGTTCGAGGGTGTGTCTCATTGTGTGGTTGTGTGCTACGTTTTATTAGATTACAAAGGAAGAACGGATACTAAAAAAAACTATTGGTCTATAACAAGGGTATCTGCTGAAAATATGTACTACGGCTATTAAACTACATGTAGGGGATCAATATAGAACAGCGCAAGGCATCTCCCCGCCCACCTCTTAGTAAAAAGGGAACAACGCGTACCTTGGGTTTTTCACATTCCCTTGCCAATGAAGGTGACGCCAATACCCACACAACAACACACACTCATTGAATGAATGACCTTCACCACATAATAACACAGTCTGACACAATCACATATTATTACATTCCTTCAAAGCTTTGGTATCTCACTATTACTTAAAGAATTCAACTGTGTGAGTGTTGTACAAACAAACAATGCATGCTTGATGTACAGGCCCTGTGAAGGTCATAGATTCAAGGTCACTTCAGAAAAAAAAAAACGTTTAAATTAACTGCTTTGTTCTCATCATCAGTGTTCTTAAAGACCTTGGCAAGTGGTGGTGAGTATTAGCTGAGACACATGTTACACGCACAATACTGACGCTCAAGTAGGTGAGCATCTATTTATACGCCGCTGAGGGCACCTGGTACACGGGTACAACGCACTGCTTGCTCGCTGTCTCCTCCTCCTACTACTACTACTACTCCCAGTCACTGTGGTTTGTTGCCATGAAAAGCCGATCACATCTGTTCCTCTAATTGCCGGGAGTAATAACAAAAGGAAAGGTATTTGGTAACTGCATATTGTTTAGTTAGATGACGTGATTACATTGCGCTTCCATGAAAAGAGATTAACGGGAAAGATAATAAAAAAAATGTGTGCAGGAAAATAATACTTTACTACAATATTGTTATGGCCGTGCACGAAAGACCCTTCCGTGATTACAAGCAATGTCACACACACACGCACACATACACACACAAAAAAAAAAGTTTTCCCCCAAAGCTAGTCGAGGAATGTGTGTGTGTGTGTGTGTGTGTGTGTGTGTGTGTGTGTGTGTGTGTGTGTGTGTGTGTGTGTGTGTGTGTGTGTGTGTGTGTATGTGTGTGTGTGCTTAGGTGTAATTATGTGCAGTGGTCGTGAAAGTTGATAGACCAGTGTTGCTAATAGTGGTAAAGGAAATGAAAGGTGTTGTTGTTGGTAGTGGTGGTAGTGATGATGGTGGTGGTGGTGATGGTGGTGGTGGTGGTGGTGGTGGTGGTGGTGATGGTGGTGGTGGTGGTGATGGTGGTGGTGGTGGTAATAAACGGTAGTGATATTAGTGGTGGTGAAAGCATGTGTAGTATTAGTGGTAGTAGGAGATGATTAGGTAATGGTATAGCAATGTTGATAATGGTGTTGATATTTGTGATGCTGTTTGCTTTTATAATGGTGGTGGTGATGATAGTGGTGGTGGTGGTGGTGATAGTGGTGGAGGTGGTGGTGGTGAATGTCTTTTCACCACCTTGCTATTTACTTCACTCTAATAACACAAATTAACTTATAAAAACACACCCTTATTCCTTCCCTTATACCCTCGCCTTCCTTACCTTCTTCGTTTTAACTTCTCTCCTGCCAAGACTCTGGAAAACATTATTTGGACTCGACAGCTAATTTGTGATTTAGAAAACTTTTGCAGCACCCATATAGACAGAAGTTTGGAGGAGGAGGAGGGAGCAGAGGAGGAGGAGGAGGAGGAGGAGGAGGAGGAGGAGGAGGAGGAGGAGGAGGAGGAGGAGGAGGAGGAGGAGAAGGAGGAGGAGGAGGAGGAGGAGGAGGAAGAGGAGGAAAATAAGGATACCTGACGGACCTCACGCTGTTTTGGACAAGATTTACCGCCTCTTTATCGACGAAAAGGAGGCGAATAGAGGGTTACAAGGCAGCCGTTTTTACAATAACCAATAAATTCTTATAAACTCCCTTTAAGTCATGATCCCCGCCCCTCCCTCCCCCCCCAAGCAGTCTACCACCACAACCACAACCCGAAACCAAGACCAAGACCGAGATTGAATACCAGGACCACTAGTGTCACCTTATGGTCAGCTGTGCGTTCCTCACCACACACACACACACACACACACACACACACACACACACACACACACACACACACACACACACACACACACACACACACACACATACATACATACACACACACACACACACACACACACACACACACACACACACACACACACACACACACACCCACACACACACACGCACAGAGGCCCAGGCGCCCCTATCTTCACGTCTTGACAGCCAGCCATTAGCGGTGGGCGCGTCGGGACCCTCAGAGCGTCCGTCCCAGCGAGGCTCAAACGGTGGAGGGCTAACAGGGCGGTGGGCTAACAGGACGGTGGGCTTACAGGGTGATGGGCTAACAGGGTGGTGGGCTAACAGGGCGGTGGGCTAACAGGGCGGTGGGCTAACAGGGTGGTGGGCTAACAGGGCGGTGGGCTAACAGGGCGGTGGGCTTACTGGGCGGTGGGCAGCGTCACCCACACCGTGTAACCCTGGCCTAAACAACGCTCATTAGAACACTGTTTCTGTTTGTTTCCGTTCGCTACACGTCACTAATTGGTTCAGATTGGACAGTACAGTAGTAGTTCCGTCCGTCGTGAATCCTGCCACAATTCCATTTTAAATTAAAACTCAAGTGGATCAGGATTTAATTTTTCTATATAACGCATATTATTTATTACCTTATTATTATGTTAGTTTGAGTAGTGTTTCTTTATCATGGTTAGAGGATAACAATAAAACAAATTAAATAAGGTTTCTGTGATGTGAATAACCTTCTCGATCGTTAATGAATACAAGACATTTGAAACTACATACATATATGCACGATATCACTAATTCAAAAGTATACAGAGGATAAATTTCAAACTATCCACCGACTAATTCAATGTAATAATTTGATAAAGAAAACGAGATATGCGCACACACTCCACCCTCGCTTGGAAATACTTCTGAAAAGCCAAATCACTTCCAGCATCCTTAGATCCAGTCATCTTTAACAACGCCTTACACCCATACACTCATACACTCCTCACCATCACCACTATAATAATGATCACTATCTCCTATGCAGCGTCCCCTCCACTCACTATCTCCTAGCCATCAGGATTCATCCTTCCTCTCGCCTTCCTTCCTTATAGCATCTCACATCGAGATCAATCACAAGGTATTCAGTACTCTTCTTGTGGCCACCAGATGCTACCAGACCGCCGCCTGGGCACTCCTGTTCTAGGATTACGGACCTCATCCTCTTTAGATCCTTTCTCGGCTTCCTTAACCCTATATGGATGACTCGTTCTCCTCCTCCTCCTCCTCCTTCTCCTCCTCCTTCTCCTCCTCCTCCTCCTGGTATCTCTTTTCTTTCAAGAGGATTCGCGTTTTAGTGGCTATATGTGGAGTTCAAGGACGTAGGAAATCAGACCCGCAGTGAGAGTGGACTTAAGAGATCCTGTGATGCGTCGAATCAATGGTAAAAGGTTTGGATTCTCTTTCTTCATCCCCGATTGCTAATATGAGATATAAAAGAGGAAGATTTCAGGGAGTATTTGAGACATCAAGTGAACTGAATGGCTTTTTTTTCTATAGATTAGCATAAAAAAGTGATTTATAAAGACTAATTGTTATGACGCGAAGAAGAACTGAATATGCTGAGCGGAAAAAGAGGACGAGAGAAAGGAAGTATGAGGAAGGATATTGGTAAGAAACGATACTACGGAGGAGGGAAAGGAAGAGGAAGAGGAAGAGGAAGAGGAAAAGGATTACGGGGACGGAAATGGGGAGGAGGTAGAGGTCATGATTAAAAAAATAGTTACAGAGAAAAGAAAGAAAAATACCAGAAACGTGACAAGAACTAAATATACAGAAAAAGGGGAAGTAACCACACAAGAAGGAACGAAAAAATGAGAAAACAGTCCATACATACATACAAACAAACATACTCGTTCATATATACTTGAACTGGAAGAAGAGGCGCCGCAACTGGGTGAAGAAAAAAACGAAAAAAAATACAGAGGATTAGCGATTTCTCCCTTTGTGGTTAGGATAGAGGAGAAGGAGTCGCAGGAGGAGGAAGAGGAGGAGGAAGAGAAGGATTAAGTTACCTTTCACCAACCTGCAACACGACCCCGAACACACACATTTGCATTTCAACACTTGGTTTCCTCTTCCGTCGACGCCATCGACACTATAGTACTCTTGGGATGAAGCATTTCTACCTCCACGATATCTCCACGCTATTCCCAGCCTCACATTCTTCCATCCAGGCGAATCTTCCGTTAAACAGTCTGTCTATTGAAAGCGAAAGGACGTGTCGGGTTCTTTGTCTGTGAATCTCCCAGTGACGTCGGGCTTCAAGGCAGAGACAAGCGGGCCACTTTGCGCCGTGACCGTATCGCTTCTGGGCAGAGAGAAGGAAAAAGATCCCCGCCCCGGTTCTCATCAATACGCAAATAAGCCGTGAATTTCTCTCTTTGTACAGAGGGGCTTTGAGAGCATCCTCCTGGGAATGTAAATAATAAATACATCACTTGTTTTATTATTTGCATAGTTAATTGGTATTTAAACGAGGAAAAACGACTTATAGCTCACTCGACGCCTGTTAATGTTAGTAAAAAATCTGTAGCCTTAATAGAAAGAATG
This sequence comes from Cancer borealis, assembly GCA_036785275.1. Lineage (NCBI taxonomy): Eukaryota > Metazoa > Arthropoda > Malacostraca > Decapoda > Cancridae > Cancer > Cancer borealis. The sequence goes on along the minus strand of JAXIVD010000619.1, from coordinate 98,643 downwards.
TTATCCAGACTCACAGAAAAAATGCAATGGCCAAAGTTTTTGTGAAGAAAGTAATTTCCAAAGTCAGAAAATAATGTCTGATTTTAAAAGAAGGAAAGAAGTTTTTTGCAGGAAACGTAATATAGATAACGTAACAAACATGTTCTTATACAATATGGATGTTTCTAACGACTTAAACAAATAATATACAGCGTTCAATCCTCTTTTTATCGTCCGTCCATTATTTTCCAAGGTGAAGTTTGATAATGAAATAGATGCGAAGAATGAAACCTTCCTTTTCTCTTTTCTTCACTTCTAAAACATGTGCTTCTCCTTTCCTATTTTCCTTAACTTTGTCCTTCGTATTCCCTCTCTCCTGGCGCCGTGACAAGACCAGTAAGAGGGACGAAGCGAGACCATTCTTGCTTCTACACTGAAAGAATTTGCTGGACTGGCGGCATCTATCCTGAGGCCTTTGCCAAACTCATCTGTCTTTCTGTCTCACCCTCAGACCATCCATCCATCTATACTTACTTACTTACTTCCCATAGATCTACACTTGCCAAAATGCATCTAAGCTCCCATAATGTTGATTTTTATAAATATGTTTTTTTTATGAAACGAAACTTCAGAACTGTTACACTTATTGAATTTTGAAAAAGTTATTTGCCCTTTCCTCTCTCTATTTTTTTTTCTTTCTCTCTCTCTCTCTCTCTCTCTCTCTCTCTCTCTCTCTCTCTCTCTCTCTCTCTCTCTCTCTCTCTCTCTCTCTCTCTCTCCCCCCAACACACGCACGCACACACACACACACACACACACACACACACACACACACACACACACACACACACACACACACACACACACACACACACACACACACACACACACACACACACACACACACACACACACACACACCCACCCACCCACCCACCCACCCACCCACCCACCCACCCACCCACCCACCCACCCACCCACCCACCCACCCACCCACCCACCCACCCACCCACCCACACACACACACACACACACACACACACA
>JAXIVD010000619.1:80320-90320 GCA_036785275.1 Cancer borealis | reverse complement strand
ATCCTCGCGGGAAATCCTTTGGGCTAATCGAGTCCTCATTGAACAAAGGATCAGAAACTTCCTCCTCCTCCTCCTCCTCCTCCTCCTCCTCCTCCTCCTCCTCCTCCTCCTCCTCCTCCTTCTCCACCCTAAGGACACGGTAGGAAGACATTGTTAGAGAACGTAGCTTTTACTTCAACGCGGGAAAAAATGTTTGTTAGATGCCGAAATGACTTGAGTACCAAATGACATGTAACTGTCCTATATCCCCCTTTCCCTCCCCTTAAATTCCCGTTTCTCTCTACTTGCCTCCATCTCCTCGCTCTGCCCTGTCATGCCCTTTCCCTGCCGACCTTGCCAAGGCTAGGGGACAAATAACAGATAAGGCGCCGCTCAAGCTGTCAATTCATGGCTCTCGCTGCAAAATGTGAGTTCACCCGTAAAACGCTGCCACTGTATTTCTACCACGGAACACTGAGCAATGTTCGCCGGTAAAGGCTTCAACTTATTGTCCGATGGGGATTTGATGCTATTTTTAGTCCTACGATCACGGCCACTGACCTGCCCGAGGCCTCTACGCCACCGCCGCCGCCGCCGTCGTCGTCCGTGCACTTCAATTGGCTTTTTATTAAGGTTAATTTGCTGTGAACTTGGATACGTTTTTGTCTTTTTTCCCCTCGAGCTGGGTGCCGCTGAGCATGTTTAATAAAGCGAGCGAGGAATTACTAGTGTTGGTATTTTTTCTCTTTTACTTCACAGGATCGTGTTATGTATCTCTCTGGTTGTATAGAAATATGTCTTGAAATGTATTATCGTAACATTTTTTTTTTCATTCTTTCCTTCTTAATTGCACGTCTCGTTTGTTTTAATGCAGCCTTGCCATCCCAGCGAAGGGAACACAGAGGCATAATGAAGGTGAGGTTTAATAGAGCTTTAGGTAATTTTTTCCTGGCGAGTTTTGTGTGCCCGGCCTGGAACATCAAAGCTGCCGCCGCCGCCAAAGGGGTTGCAGGTGCTGCCAATAATAACTGCAGGAGTCTATTTGTTAATTAACTTGGGGGGGAAAAAAAATACCTTCGCAAACTCATTCACCTCGCAAGCGTGTGGACCCGCTCCCAGTTCACTGCTGGCTCATAGTTCACGTTTTAATTTAGATACATTTTATCATATTACTATTTACCGTATATAACTGTCGATAGATGGAGAGGAGAGCAACAAGGCGGACTTTTCACACCCTTAGGCAATCCGTAAACATGTATATATATGCATGTACTATGTATGTATGTACGTATGTACGCTGCGTTAAACTTTATAATTACGCCTTCAAACGGTAGTACAGTGGGAGGAGGAGGGGTTGGTGTGTCCTGGGGCCGTACACCTCTGAAGCTTATCACGTATTCTTTTAGTGAGTTGTTTGTGATGTGGACGGCACGTTGCTCCTAAAGTGATTCCATGATGAGCACTTGTATTGATCAGCGGTGGCCGACAGTGTGGTGGGTGGGGAGCGAACCCTGGCACTCCACGCCACTGAAAAAAGTAGTGAAATGCATACTGCAAACACACACACACGCACACACGCACACACGCTCTCTCTCTTTTTTCATTATTATTATTTTTTCTCTATCTATTTATCTATCTATATCTATCTCTCAATCCCTCTCTTTGTGCCTGCGTGCGTCTGGATGCTGTATGTTAGCGGGCGTGACAGGGAAGGATTTATCTGGCAAATTAGTGCTGCTATCCTCCGCTGATGGCGTAATGGCGCGGCATTATAAAAGTAATTCTGATATGATAGTTAATACACACCGGGGCTATTAGGGTCATGATGTGCCTTGATGGGTCTCCCTGTCACCTGTACCTGTGCTTTTATCTGTACCTATGCTTTTACCTGTACCTGTGCTTTTACCTGTACCTGTGCTTTTACCTGTGTCTGTGCTTTTACCTGTACCTGTGCTTTTACCTGTACCTGTGTTTTTACCTGTACCTGTGCTTTTACATGTGTCTGTGCTTTTTACCTGTACCTGTGCTTTTACCTGTACCTGTGCTTTTACCTGTACCTGTGCTTTTAACTGTACCTGTGCTTTTACCTGTACCTGTGCTTTTACCTGTACCTGTGCTTTTACCTGTACCTGTGCTTTTACCTGTACCTGTGCTTTTACCTGTACCTGTGCTTTTACCTGTGTCTGTGCTTTTACCTGTACCTGTGCTTTTACCTGTACCTGTGCTTTTACCTGTACCTGTGCTTTTACCTGTGTCTGTGCTTTTACCTGTATCTGTTCTTTTATCTGTACCTATGCCTTTACCTGTACCTGTGCTTTTACATGTGTCTGTGCTTTTACCTGTACCTGTGCTTTTGCCTGTACCTGTGCTTTTACCTGTACCTGTGCTTTTACCTGTACCTGTGCTTTTACCTGTACCTGTGCTTTTACATGTGCCTGTACCTGTAGCGTGTTTGTAAGAGAGAGAGAGAGAGAGAGAGAGAGAGAGAGAGAGAGAGAGAGAGAGAGAGAGAGAGAGAGAGAGAGAGAGAGAGAGAGAGAGTATATGATTGTATTTAGATTATTTCAGGCAACATGGCATTTAGTGATGTGAAGACAATTTGCCTCTGCACCATTATTGTAATTATTGTTATTATTGTTCGCTCTTAGTATTAGTATTAGTATTAGTATTAGTATTAGTATTATTCGCGTCAGTTGTCGGGCATCACACAAGGGTATTTAGAGGCTAATCTTGACCTAATTTAATGATGTGGTGTTTTCTTGTCTGCAGCTGTACGCCAGGGAGGGAGAGTGGAGTTTTGTGCTTATCTGTGGTGTTTCAAAGTGACCCGCCCTTGTAAACGTGGCTGCTGCGTCTCCCGTGACCCCTGGGACCTGACCTCTTGCTCGCTTCTCTTTCTAGTTACACACACACACACACACACACACACACACACACACACACACACACACACACACACACACACACACACACACACACACACACACACACAGAGACGCAGACATGTATGCTTTTTGTCTTCAACCGCCTAGTTTCGTTCCTACATACATAACACACAAGGTATCCGCTGAGAGAGAGAGAGAGAGAGAGAGAGAGAGAGAGAGAGAGAGAGAGAGAGAGAGAGAGAGAGAGAGAGAGAGAGACAAACAAATCTTTCCCTTATCAAGTCTGAAGATCAAGACTTAACAGATGTGTGACTCTAAAGCAGTTAATAGTGGAAACAGAAGGGGACTCAGAACTTCAGGTGACAGTACTTAAGGGAGAGTTAGTTCTACTGGTCCATATATCTTTGTCTTAATTATGGAATTTTCACCTGGAGAAAAATTAGATAGTGCACCGTGGATAATATTTTATACGACCTATATCATCTGTAAGGAATTGTGGAGAGAAAACTGAATGAATGGAGGAGAGAATTGAAAGAGAGAAAGAGAGAGAGAGAGGGTTGGAGATTCCCTTGAAAAATAACAACAATATTTAAGCTTCAACGAGCAAGCACGGAATGTGTGTCTACCTACAAGGGGAGAAAGTCAAGACAGTGGAAACATTGTAATTCCTGCGATCAACGGTAGCAGGAAAGGAACGCAGAATTGAATCATAGAAAGCAATCAGGGTGAAAAAACTAGAGAAAGATATTAGGAGTGCTATGTGATGGAAGGATTAATGGAAGAGTCAAGGGTAAGGTGGACAAGACAGTATTAAGTAAGACCAGCTATGAGGATTGAGGATGAGAGATGAACAGAGAATGGATGCTGGAAAAATGAGAAGGTTACAATGGATGTGTAGAGTAACGAAGTCGGATAAGATTAGGAACGAGAGTATGACAGAGACAATGAGAGTGTAAAAAGTATGAAAGACATTGTTTAAAGTGGAGGTTGAAGTGTGACGGAGACGTTAAGATAGAAGAAGAAAAAGTGATTCGATTCAAAGATAAAAGGAAGACTGAAAAAGAGGTGGACTTATATATTAAGAAGATATGAGGGACGAGATGTTATACGAGAATGATAGTGACCTCGAATGAAAGTGAGAACACCTAAAGACAAAGAAGAAAAGTTCGTGCCGTGGGCGGGCGTGTGATTCCCCTCTCCAGGTAAAGACTAACAAGTTGTGTGTGTGTGTGTGTGTGTGTGTGTGTGTGTATGTGTGTGTGTGTGTGTGTGTGTGACGCCGTGAACTGTTTCTCGAGTGGTAATTAGGTTGTCGTTATCCCCGCACTGCGTTGCTCGCCTTGTTCGTACCCAGGCCGTCACGCTGATGGATGCTCCTCCCTGCTGCTCTGCCAACTACAGCACCGTGTCTGTCTGGTGGCGTCTGTCTCCCGCTGACTGACTCACGCTGACTCGTCCACTCTGTTCCCATCAACATGATGCATGGATAAGCCACGCGCTCGCCTCACCCTGCCTAGGCGTCCCCAGCCAGGCGATCACCGAGCACAGGTGGTGGTATAGGACACGGCCAGGGCGGAAAGGTGCAGAGGGAACACAGTGTTAAGACGCAACACCAAGTCACTAAAAGATATACTAATGTAATACACCAAACTGAACCGTCTATAAATACCTTTCCAGATCAAAGCTCGCTAGTTGTTGTCTGTCTGTCACTGTCACGAGGCGTACTGAAGGTGTTTGGGGATACGTCCTCAGCTCACTCCTCACCTTAAACATAACATATGATGGCTACTCTGTGTTTCGCACAACCAGACATAACCATGAATAATGCAACCTGTAAACAAACGCGCTCACCTGGGTGACATTTCATTACATGCTCGTCTAAATGTATTACAAATAGAACATTTGCCTGAAATTTCGGAATATTGTTGACTCATAAATGATGGAACTCAAACAACACAAAACTTGAGATTGTTATGTTCTTCCACATTTAATAAAAACCCTGTGAGGTGCCTAGCATAAGGACGTATCAAGACGCTGTGACGGAACCAAATGTGTGCTGAGACGTGTGCTGGGAAACTACCACCGACCATCCACCACCTCACTGCCCCTTGGAAGGAGGAGGAAGAGTAGGAGAAAGAGAAGGTGCAGAAAACGGTCTGGCGTGACACACCTGGTGCTACATTATTAAGAGCGTTTCTTTACTGTTCGTCTCGCTATCCTCGCGACAAAGGCATATCACAACACTCATTTATTTACTATGTGAATGTTGTTTTCATGTGTAATTAATTTTGAGTATAATGCAAATGCTTCCGTCAACATTCATTTGCATGTTATTACATTATCTCTGTGTCACACGTGTTATCACGGTCTGCGCCGCCAACAAACATTCACAAACGTTCGCACATCACATTATAAAGAGCGTAACATTGGTAACTATCCTTATCTATATCTATATGTAATATTGACTTGAGTTGCTCCTTCGTTACAACATTTACGAAGACAAGTCCATTTTGTCGAGATACGAACCCAGGACGAGCGAAGAAACCATTGCAATACTGAGCCACATAAATAGTAATAATGATAATAGTAATACTAATAATAATGATAATAACATGCAATTTGTTGTGAGTAGTAATGTGTTATCTTGTCTCGTGGTCAATCAATGTGGAGAGGCTTGGAAAGTGACAGCCTTCAGACACTGCTCCATAAATACACCAAATTGTTATATCGACTGTGTATATTGTTATGATTATAGTTCATGGAGGTAAAACTAGAACGTAATGGAAGTAGAACAAAGCCAAATACTTATGACTGTCGTGATTACAGGTGTTTAAGATTGACAGGAAGAGATTCTCGCCAAGTGTGGAATGCGTCATAATGATGCTTAATTTATCGCCTAAGTGATGACATTACGAACCTCAAAAGAAATTTAATCATCGTGTGAATGAAGTGTGTATTTATATTAATGAATGATTCCGAGTATTTATTTGAAGTTACCTGGAGTGCTTGTGTGTCATACTTGTACTCAATTCACCACCACCACCACCACCACCACCACCACCACCACCACCACCACCACCACCACCACCACCACCACCATCACTTTGCCAATATCACTTCTACATCTTTCTTGTACCTTCCCTCTTCTCTAATTGTTATTCCTTGTAAATCACGTAATTATTTCATTGCCATTTTTGCTTCACTTTCCTTCAGTAATTAATCTTCGCTTTTTATTTTTTTGTTCCTTGATTTAATATGTGTGTGTGTGTGTGTGTGTGTGTGTGTGTGTGTGTGTGTGTGTGTGTGTGTGTGTGTGTGTGTGTGTGTGTGTGTGTGTGTGTGTATGTGTTTCTCTCTCTCACATGCACACACACACACACACACACACACACACACACACACACACACACACACACACACACACACACACACACACACACACACACACAATGAAAATGAAGTCCAAACAGTATTTATATTCTGTTTCTATTTGCATTAAAACTCCCAGTTGATAATTTCCTGGTGGGAGTCCCTATGTTTTCACCGTTGTCCCACGTGCTGTTTGAACATAGTAAACAGTGCAGCGTATAGCAAACAACACAACGTAGGGTAAACAATACAGTCCATTGCTCCTCCCCTATCATCCACCTGCACACACCCACGATAAAAATAAATATAAATAATGATAATAGTGAATAAAAAAATGAAACTATATAAATCGTATAGATAAATAAAGGAGTAATGATAATGGTAATAGTAATGATGATAATAGTAATAAAAATAATGGTAATAAAAGAAAATATAGATAAGTGTAAATGAGATAATTTTTCTGTATAATTACTGTACTTTTTGTTTTGTTTTACACTACAAGACTTTCAACCATGTGTGTGTGTGTGTGTATGTGTGTGTGTGTGTGTGTGTGTGTGTGTGTGTGTGTGTGTGTGTGTGTGTGTGTGTGTGTGTGTGTGTGTGTGTGTGTGTGTGTTGTACCCTGCTTGGACTCCACTAATTAGGAGCAAAAGTGTGATAGTTTAGTGTTTGGTACGGCACAAGCTGCTGCTACTCTCTCTCTCTCTCTCTCTCTCTCTCTCTCTCTCTCTCTCTCTCTCTCTCTCTCTCTCTCTCTCTCTCTCTCTCTCTCTCTCTCTCTCTCTCTCTTTCTTTCTCTTTCTCTTTCTCTTTCTCTTTCTCTTTTTCTCTCTCTCTCTCATTCTGTGAAAAAAATGGCTTTATTTTCTCTCGTTAATGAAGCGGGACCTTTCGGTACAAATTCAGGTCATTATCGAGTGGTCATCAAAATGCGGGACTCTTGCTGAAAAATCGGTCCTGTCCCCCCGAAATGAGGATGTCTGGTCACCTTATTAATTGTTGAAGCAGCTCGTGGGTATTGACCAGAGCACACACACACACACACACACACACACACACACACACACACACACACACACACACACACACACACACACACACACACACACACACACAGGAAAAGGGAAGAAAGAGATAGAATGGAAAAAGGAAGATGAATTAAAAAAATAGATAAAGGAGGGAATGTGATCAGAAAATAGATAGACAAGAAAGTAATGTGATGGGATAGGTCTGATAGGTAAAGTGCAGGACATAATAGTATAGTATATAATGTCTTGCGGAGGGAAGGAAGGAAGGAAGGTTAGGTAGGGGAGGTGACGATGTGTTGAGGCGGAATGTGACATCTCAGCTTATTGGACGCTGGGGCCTTAACGACACCCCCCGCCCGTGAAAATAATTGAAAAAACAAATAATGTAAATTGGAGTGAACTGGCGATAGCGGAAAATTGTATTAGAGGGAGAGCAGAGGAGGAAAGAAGGAAGGAAAGAAGGAAGGAAAGAAGAGGTGGATTGTATCAGCCTCCTCTCTTCATGTTCTTAACTGAATTTCTCTTTTATATACATTATTTATTATGTTTTTTTTTCTCTTCCTCCTTGCATCATTTCTTCCTTCCTTTATTCCTTCTGTTTCATTCTATTTAAAATTCTCTTCTATCTACTGTTTATCATATATTTTCTCTCTCTTCTCTCATAATTTCTTCCTTCCTTCCTTCCTTCCTTCTATTTATCCACGTAAAGGAGAAAGGAAAGGTAGATAATCCCAGTCTCTCTTCATGGTCTTATCGGAAATTATGTTCTATCCACTTTATTTATCATGTTTTTTTTATCGCCTCCCACCTTCCTTTCTTTCCTTCTCTCTCATCCTTCTTTCTTTTTATTTCTCTCTTCCATCTACTCTATTTATCATCGTTATTCCTCTCTTTGCTTTTCCTTATTTCGTGTGTGTGTTTTTATTTATTCATGTTGTTCCGTCTCTCTCTCTCTCTCTCTCTCTCTCTCTCTCTCTCTCTCTCTCTCTCTCTCTCTCTCTCTCTCTCTCTCTCTCTCTCTCTCTCTCCTCCGACCTTCTCTCCATCCCTCCATCCTCCTCCTTGTCAGAGTTAATGAAGTTTAATTTACATCCTGGAATATATTGAGACCTACTTAGAGAGAGAGAGAGAGAGAGAGAGAGAGAGAGAGAGAGAGAGAGAGAGAGAGAGAGAGAGAGAGAGAGAGAGAGAGAGAGAGAGAGAGAAAATAATAAGAACTTTCAAACTTCTGGCTGTAAATCTAATTTCTTTAAGTGGTTAATGGATCTGATTGGAAAGAGAGTGAGAGGTGAATGACGTCAGGTTTTCATAGGTATAATTAATAGGTAAGGATATATAGGTATTGATAATTAAAAATAGCAACAATAACAGCAATAATGATAATGACAACAGTAGTAGTAATAATGATAATGATAGTAGTAATAATGATAATTGATGCGAGAGAGAGTGAGAGGAAAAAAATATATACACACCTACTCTGTCATTGTTATAATAATAATAGTGATGCTTCTATTTTCATGACTTATTTTATTGCTCAAAAAATCTAACGTTTTCACCTCAATTCGCATCATTTTGTTGCTGCGAAACTTTTTTTTTCAGCTTCTACAACTTTTCATTTGTATTTTTCCAGTTTAAGCTTTTTTTTTTTTAGGTCTGTGTGTCTGTGTATGTGTCTGTCTGTTTGTCTGCCTCCCTGTCTGTCTGTCTGTCTGTCTGTATCTGTTTGTTTATTTTTCTGTTTCTCTCTCTCTATCTATCTATCTTTTTCATCTATTGATTACGAACGGAAGTGTCATCGTTAAGGTCCTGATTGATTTTTGTTTTTATTTTTATTATCTCTATCTATCTATCTATCTCTTTTTATCACACACACACACACACACACACACACACACACACACACACACACACACACACACACACACACACACACACACACAGGCACCCCCCCCATGGTCACGTTGCACGACACATCATGAACACTATAACATTTACGTAGGCTCGCCCCGATGCTCTTATCTTTCCTCTCCAATATGTATTCAAATTCTTAGTTGTGGAAATAGAATATGAATACATGAATAATCAACTAAGTGAGGGATGCACAGTGAAAAAAGATATACAAGGGGATAAAAAATGAGGTAGAGGGAGATAAAAGAACATGGATTTACGATAAGGATAAAGATTACGTGAGGTGGTGACAATTATGTATGATTTGTGAAGGTTGAATAATGTTTGTGTACTCTAGGAACTAACGTAGCTGTAGGTTATTCATTCTTTTCTTGGGTGTGTTTGTTTGTGTAGTATTCATTTAATTATTCATTGGAAGTGGTGGGTCGTGGGCGGGTGGGCGGGTAGGTGGGTGGATGGCTAGCGTGAGGTGAGGTGAGGTGGTGGTGTGGTTTGGAAGTTATGAGGTCACTGGGATACGAAGTCATTTAGCTGGTAATCTACTTGTTCGTTGTGTGTTAAGTGTGTGTGTGTGTGTGTGTGTGTGTGTGTGTGTGTGTGTGTGTGTGTGTGTGTGTGTGTGTATGTGTGTGTGTGTGTGTGTGTGTGTGTGTGTGTGTGTGTGTGTGTGTTGGAGGTCTTCTTGATTATTGTATTGTAAAAGCAAAGAAACGGTTCTAAAGTAAATAAACAGATGAAATTATACAAAAATTTCTTGCTCGTAATACTGCAGATTGAAAAATAAGAACAAAAAGAGGAATAAGTAGTGTGTTTTTTTGTTTTGTTTTTTTT
>JAXIVD010000619.1:67820-75320 GCA_036785275.1 Cancer borealis | reverse complement strand
TTTAATTAGACTGTACTATCTCACGCACACACACACACACACACACACATACACACACACACACACACACACACACACACACACACACACATACACACATACACATACATTCTTTTTTTCTCTCTCTCTCTCCCTCATAGCGTAGATAAGTCACGTGAGACACTGAATCACAATGTCCCTTCCTGCACTCTCTTTACCTCGCCTTCACAGTTTCATCAGAAGGGTTTAACCTAAGCAGATTTCTCGCCATTTCCCCGACACACTGTGAGGCAAAGCTGGACTAGATTCACAGAGATTTTCTAACACCTGATCATTATGTAGTGTAACTCTCTAAGCTGAGGTGATGTGTTCATTTGTGTTAATATTGTTTAATTGGTTGCCACTTCATATTACGTGGTGATTGTTACTTGTCTGATCCAATGTACGTAAACAGGAAACTTATGGATTAATAATTAGATATGAGAGAAGTGTTTACGTCTATTATTACTATGGTTTACTGTCCTCTATCGGTAAGCTTTCGAACTAATTTGGCGACTGTCTGATGTTTTGGAGACTAAAGTTTTCGTTTCATGGCTTCTGTAGGACTTCAGATTTTAGATTCATACGTTAGAACTGGTAGAATACACTGATCATAAATCTTTCCCTTAAGTAAAATAAAGAGTTTACCTTTCATAATAATGTTTTGTTTATTAAAAGCACGCCATCCCATTCCCATTCTTTCTTGATGTTTGACGGCGTTTACTTACTAAGCATCTCTATTGAGCTTTTATTAAGATACTTTCTACTCTAGGGTAAGAATAGACGACTTAGTTTGGACTCTAGTGTATGTGTGGTCTGGATTTCTATGTAATTCTATGTAATTCTCTCTTTCTCACCCTAACTTTAATAATAACTTGATCAGACACACTTCTTTTCTCCTCTTCCACACAACCCAGCTCACATTCCAACCGTAATAACACCACACACTGTATCAAATAGTATACACCTTTTCATTGCATTTCTATTCCATTCAAGAGGTTTTTTTAGATGGTTCTCTTAGGTTATTACATTTCTTTCTATCCTAACTCATCCCTTTTGAGGTCATTGTAAGTCCGCGGAAGGTATTAAATTAGGTTATCGTGACTCCCTACATGGCGTCCATTCCTCAAGGCTCTGTCACCACAAGGGAGTGAGGAAGGGAGGGAGGGAGGGAGGGAGGGAGGGAGGGAGGGAGGGAGGGAGGAAGGGAAGGAGGCGTCACTGGGGTAGATGGAGGGACAGGACACTTCAACACACACACACACACACACACACACACACACACACACACACACACACACACACACACACACACACACACACCCCGTCCCTATAGAGGCCGCGCCCCAAGGGAAATCAAAACAGAAAACCTGGCGGGATCAAAAGTGATATGACGTGAGAAGGTGAACGTCTAACGCTGCCGAAAATTATTGACCACCACCACCACCACCACCACCACCACCACCACCACCACCACCACCACCACCACCACCACCACCACCACCACTCAAGTCTTCTCATCTGACTTAACTCACTCATGACTTATCTGACTTATTTCTACGTGACTTAGTTGACTGATTGGCATGTGATTAACTCCTTCCCACTTGACTGATTACTAGGTGACATCTGACTTAACTGATTGACCGACCTGACTTATATTCACCTGGTGTTACTAATTGATTACCACTTGATTACCTGATGAATGTACAAGTGATGTGTCTAATTAATTATCACCTGGTGTACCTGAGTGACTTGTAAATAATTAGTACCGACCTATATGTTCACATGACTCACCTGTAGCATTATTACAGGTGACGTGTGTTAATTAAGGTACTAATTGGAAGTATTATGCTTGACTAAGAGAATTAAGGTCCTTTTTATGATCATATTTCAATTATTTTTCGTAATTTTCTAATTTTATATGTTAAGATGTTCTATTTTACCTCGCTCTCTCTCTATCTATCTATCTTTTTATGTGTGTGTGTGTGTGTGTGTGTGTGTGTGTGTGTGTGTGTGTGTGTGTGTGTGTGTGTGTGTTGTGTGTTGTGTGTGTGTATTTACGAATAATCAAGGGAGGCATACAGGAGACAAATAGGAAATTAATAAATAACAAAAAAGTAACGAAAACTTAATCAGCAATTGACGCTTTAATTCCTGAAAGAAATATTATTGCAACTGAATTATTAGAAACAAGGAAAATAAAGAATCTGTAGAAAAAAGAAACTTTTCATAATAACAAAACAATTCTGGCTTCAACGCTAAGAAAAAATAAATAATAAAATAATATATAAGAAAAATACCTTATTTTTCTTATATAATAAAAAGGCAACATATGCTCGGAAAAGTATTGTGAAATAACCAACAACAATAATAATGAACATGATGAAAATAGTATTGACAATAATAATAACAATAATAATGATAAAAATGATAATGTTAATGAAAATAGCTGTATTGATAATAATAATGATAATAACTGATAATAGTAATCATAATAATAATAGTAATGATACTAATAATAGTAATAATAATAATAATAATAATAGCAGCAACAACAACAACAGTAATAATGATAATCACAATAATGTTATAGATGTGAGTATGACTGAATAGAAATCAGAACGGGGATCATGCAGGAAATTATAAAAGATATGCATATGTTAATTGCAAAACTAATTAAAATCAAAACTATTTCAAAACACATTAATCACGGAAGAAAAGGTGAAAAAACAGATGATGACATTGTACAGAAATACATTGTAAATATGTGTGTGTGTGTGTGTGTGTGTGTGTGTGTGTGTGTGTGTGTGTGTGTGTGTGTGTGTGTGTGTGTGTGTGTGTGTGTGTGCGCGCGTGTACGTGTGCGTGTGCGTGTGTCCCAACCCGCTTAACACTAAACACATGTGCACTACAGTTGAACTACATCAGGTGAACTAAAGAAAAAGACAATAAAGGAGAAAATAGAGTTAAAGTAAATGAATAAAAGATATATTGAAGAAAACATTAAAAAAATACACATCCGGGTGGATTTCATAAAGTGAACTGAAAAGGAAACACGAGATCTTAGGAAATGAAATGAAAATATTCATATTAAAAATGTAGATTGTAAGTGTAAACCATGAGAGAGAGAGAGAGAGAGAGAGAGAGAGAGAGAGAGAGAGAGAGAGAGAGAGAGAGAGAGAGAGAGAGAGAGAGAGAGAGAGAGAGAGAGGGATGATATGAAGGATCAGAGGAAGAAATTAAAGATGTATTCAGTGAGGCAGAGGAAGAAGATAGCAATAAAAGAGTAAGGAAGAAACTAATAAAAGGGCGGAGTCGAGCAGGTGAACGGAGGAGGGAAGGAGAGGAGGAAAAAGAAGTAAAAAATAAAACACGCTACAAATAAGAATACACGCTAAACACAGAGCAAGTGAGAAAATGAATGTAATCCGCTGTGGGGGGAGAAATATTGCAGATTAAACGCCGCTCCTAAGTAATTGAATGAATTGAACTAATAAGAAACACGGAGAGACTTAGAGAGAAATGTTGTGTTGATCGCAGGTAAAGGTGGTTGTGTCTTGCAGCGTGGTGGAAGGATGGACTTTTAAAGAACACGGGAGACGTACGAGTGACTGGTAATGAATGTTTAATTAGAACCATACCAACTTGAGGCAGGAGTTAATTAATGATTCAAACATGTACGGGATGGAAATAAATGTGTGTGTGAGTGTGTGTGTGTGTGTGTGTGTGTGTGTGTGGGTGTGGGTGTGTGTGTGGGTGTGGGTGTGTGTGTGGGTGTGTGTGTGTAGGTACTTAAGCACACTTGTAGGAGAGAGAGAGAGAGAGAGAGAGAGAGAGAGAGAGAGAGAGAGAGAGAGAGAGAGAGAGAGAGAGAGAGAGAGAGAGAGAGAGAGAGAGAGACCGAGACCCCACACAATAATGAATGTATCACAAAACACAACCTCCACACACCACCTTCCTTCACATCATTAACCTCACCTTACACGCCGGCCTTGATCAGCTAAGGGCAACCACAACATGAAGAAAAAAAAAACATATATATACCTCCAAACCTTCCCCGCGCTGGAACCCGGGAAACAGCGTAGATGCAGCTCAGTACACCGCGGTGCAATGTCTCTTTAACGTTTAAAAGGTTGGAGTTGCCCTCAGGCCCGGCAGTCTTGTTAGGCGTGTTGTTTAAAGAAATCTTGAGTCTGACCTTCAGTTTTGTGTGACACCACGTCTGCTAATGAGATAATTAGGGAGTATCTCTTTGTGAAGGGGATAATGTTATTTTGTGCGGGTGGCAAGACAGAGAGAGAGAGAGAGGAAAAAAAAAAAAAGAGAAAGAGAAAGAGAAAGAGAAAGAGAGAGAGAGAAGAAAAAAAAAAATTAATTCAAGAAAAAAAATTAAAGATGAACTCTGAGATAACAAAAGCAAGATGGACGCAACAACAACAACAGCAATAATAATAATAATAATAATAATAATAATAATAATAATAATAATAATAATGAATAAATAAATAAATAACAATGAGGGTGGTACTTCAGCTCTTCATCCATAGCATTATTCCCCCTTGTCCTCCATTACCTGCCTCGTTCAGCATCGATTAATCTTGCCGCACCGCTACGCATTATTCCAGCCGTTGCTCATTTGTCAGATCAAATGACACCATAATCATCAGCAAAAATCACAGCGGAGGGAAATGTCTGCCAAGATATTCCCATCATGAGTGAGGTTAAGGGCTGTGTCTCTTTCCTCTCCCTTGTGTGTGGTGATGAAGGGAAGAAATGTTTGGAGAAGTGTAAGGTTGTGGGGAAGAAAGTGTGTGTGTGTGTGTGTGTGTGTGTGTGTGTGTGTGTGTGTGTGTGTGTGTGTGTGTGTGTGTGTGTGTGTGTTGTTGTTTGTGTACTGGTGATCTTAGTACTTGTAGAAATACCTTTAGTGGGATGCGATGATCCTATTAGTTATAAGCAATTTATTCTCTTTTAATGCCAAAAGAAAAAAAAACTTTAGATGTTCAGGTATATAGTGTAGTTTTTTAAGTATTTGGTGATCTTGGTAAGGATAAAAATAACTAATAAAATGCAATATTGTTTAAATGAAGACTATTGTTATATCTTCGTTCACGTTGACTGAATATTAGGTCACAGTAGAGGTGGTGTTGAGGTAGAATTATTTGTATAGACTTGGTAATGCTGGTAATGATACACATGATAGAATCTGATGTTAATATGGCATAAACACTGAAATACAAGTTATTATTATTATTATTATTATTATTATTAATATATGAACAAAATTAAATATGAATAATAAGATGCCATGTTAGGATAAATGAAGTGATTGAAAATGCTTCTTTCCTCAACTTTTATTACGATTTAGATTATATAACGTTATATTACCACTCACTGAATAATGGGAGATACATAGGAGTAAATGTAGGTTACAGGATACCATGTAACTGTAATTAGAGTGATGAGAAATACATATAGAGTTGTCTTTCATTTCACAGTGGACAGCAATGAATCTAGGTTATATCACATCAGGTTACATGTCACTGCGTGTTGAGTAAGTACAGGGTGAAACATAAATATTTAGTCTTGCTTCACTGTGATATGGATATGAATTACGGCTGTGGCATAAATGTCTCTACGGATCAAGTATATAAGTCTTGTATGTTCAGCCAGCACACTATACAATATTTACACACAACTAAAATGAAATACAGTGACGGTAATGTTGAAATCTTGTTTAGTACATTATACAAATATCGTCAATTCCATGATTATTAATATATTATCATTATGTCAGGATATTGTCGAGGGAAAATAATAGAATTCATTGTATTTATTTGTAATGTAAATAATATATCATCCAAGGGTATTGAATCCTAATAATTTAAGGATCTGACTCGACAACCAAGTTTATCTGTGAACTGAGCAGAACCACAAATCTCTCTCTCTCTCTCTCTCTCTCTCTCTCTCTTCTCTCTCTCTCTCTCTCTCTCTCTCTCTCTCTCTCTCTCTCTCTCTCCACGTGGCATTCTCCTGAGTTATGACACACATTCACCTTCATTACCAATCGCTAATTTAATAACATCGTCGAAGAATCACGGGACGATGGAAACAGAATTAAAATAGTTTCGCACCCAAAAAGAAAAAGATGAATGGAAATTGAATTGTGACGTAGGATTGAAGTGGTCTGAGTCCTATGGTGGAGGGGTGAGGGAAGAGGGAGAGACAGGAGAGGGGTGAGGGGAGAGGGGAGAGAGTGAGGGGTGAGGGAGAGGGGTGAGGAGTGAGGGGTGATAAGGCAACGAGAGGTGATCAGGTGTGAAGTACGTACTACATGTGTGTGTGTGTGTGTGTGTGTGTGTGTGTGTGTGTGTGTGTGTGTGTGTGTGTGTGTGTGTGTGTGTACTACTTTGCTCAATACCTCCTTGATTATTGAACGAGGACGACGAAAAACAAAACAAGAACAAAATAATAAAAAGAGGAAGAAGAAAAAGAAAGATCAAAAGAAAAATTCCCTAAGAAATAGTTTCAAGTTCTGTCTCTCTCTAGCGTGTAGTGGCAAGGAGGGGGAGGAGGAGGTGTAGAAGGAAGAGGAGGTGGAAGAGGAGGAGGAGGAGGAGGAGGAGGAGGAGGAGGAGGAGGAGGAGGAGGAGGAGGAGGAGGAGGAGGAGGAGGAAAGGTTGAGACGCTACCCCTCTTTTGCCCTTCATGTCATGGCGTGTTCGTGGTCTTAGACTCATGTTAAATAGAATGAAATCAAAGGTTAGACTCGACACCTCGCCCTTCCACACCCCGACTGACTCCCTATCACTCTGGCTCTGTATATATATATATATATATATATATATATATATATATATATATATATATATATATATATCTTGTTGTGTTGTGTGTGTGTGTGTGTGTGTGTGTGTGTGTGTGTGTGTGTGTGTGTGTGTGTGTGTGTGTGTGTGTGTGTGTAATAATAATGATAAATAGTAATACTAATAATACTGATAATGATATGAATTACATTACTAATAATGATCCATTTATTAATAGTGTAGCAGGAGTCTGGTTGAGAATACACAGTTAATGGGGGTAGTTACTTGTTTCAATACAGACACACTATTAGTTGTTGAATTGTGATGGAGAAGCAGTCTTATTAGTTTAAACAAATGTACAGCTTTCTAGGAATGAGGGTGATGGAAGCTGGGAGGGAGATGAGGCAAGGGGTGATTTACAAGATATTTATAGATGAAACAATAGAGTTGAATAGAGCTGTATTTGCATCAGCTCAGGCATGACACCAAACAGTTGCGGTGCCTCACAGAACACAGAGGGTGACAGTGACATCTAGCGGCAGGAAATAGCACTGACCTCGGATAGCTATGGGAATTTCTTGGCACACAAATGGACACAGGAGTTGGTAGTGGAGCGTGGAGAGGCCCTAGCGTCTGAGTATGTCAAGGACCCCCCTCGTAGGTATAGGAGGACCCC